>JACEEZ010008024.1:96973-101973 GCA_016584305.1 Chionoecetes opilio
GGTTATGACGCCCGTGATAAGCAGGGAATGAGAACAAATTAGTGTTATTTTCGAATGTCCATATTTTACTAGTATTTTTGATATTGTGACTGTTACTACTACTTCTACTACTACTACTACTACTACTACTACTACTACTACTACTACTACTACTACTTCTTCTACTACTACTACTACTAACTACTACTACTACTACTACTACTACTACTACTTCTACTACTTCTACTACTACTACTACTACTACTACTACTACTACTACTTCTACTACTACTACTACTACTACTACTACTACTACTACTACTATCTACTACTACTACTACTACTACTACTACTACTACTACTACTACTACTTCTACTACTACTACTACTTACTACTACTACTACTACTACTACTACTACTTCTACTACTACTACTACTTCTACTACTACTACTACTACTACTACTACTACTTCTACTACTACTACTACTACTACTACTATCATCACGTGTACCACAATAATGTTGATGATAATGATGACAATAATGATATAATAATTTAAGAGAATGGTCATAATAATCACTACATACACGAAAGACCTTCCCTACATTTCTATAAACATTTTCCTCACACTTAAACATTTTCTTCATTTACCCAATTCTACCAAACCTGCTGCCACCTTAACCATTTTATCTTTTTCCCTACGTACACTTTGCTCTTTACTCTTCTCTTTCACTTCCCCTCCTCTATCTTTTATAGCCTCATGCCTTCCCTTCCTCCCTCTCATCCCCTTCCTTCTCCTCCTCTTTATACCTACAGCCCTACTCCACACACACACACACCTGTATCTCCTTCCTTCCCTTTCACTTCTTTCTGTAGCATAACTGGGGCTGCTCTTTGTACAGAATGTGGGGTAGCGCAGGTGTGCTTAATAGCTCGTGTGCTTTCTATGTACAGCAGTGTCTATATGCCAACATGAATATATTATATTATATTTGCTTTAGTACTTACGTTCACTCCCTCATGTCTGTATGTTATGTTGTTGTGTTATTTCCTGTATGCCTTCGGGTGAAAATAAATGTAGGTATTATTATTATTATTATTATTATTATTATTATTACTATTATTATATCCTCTTCCCTTACAGCCCTTCTCTCTCTCTCTCTCTCTCTCTCTCTCTCTCTCTCTCTCTCTCTCTCTCTCTCTCTCTCTCTCTCTCTCTCTCTCTCTCTCTCTCTCTCTCTCTCTCTCATCACGTCACCGCCGCCGCCTACCTCGTCTTTCCATCACTTTTCCCTCCACCAATCTTTTCCCTTCCCCGCCTTGAACACAAATTAATGGGAGTCATAAGAGAGTGGCGCAGCGCCCTAGAGTGACTCCTTGTCTCAAAACAGCGCAACCTCATATCTTCCGATGATACACAGGAGGCTTCTTTGTTGACACGCTGCAGGAGGAGGAGGAGGAGGAGGAGGAGGAGGAGGAGGAGGAGGAGGAGGAGGAGGAGAGGAGGAGAGGAGGAGGAGGAAGGAGGAGGAGAGGAGGATTACATAGGATTACATAGGAATAACAGACACCAGGAGACCTATTGGTCCATGACGAGGGTATCTGCTGAACTACATACTACTAACTATCAACTACTTGTAAGAAAACAGTTGGAAAATGATACCATGTCCTTAAAAGAAGATAGGAACACGGAAGTTTCGTAGTGCAGAAAAATAGGGTATGAAATATACTAACTACAACTACCACTACCACTACAACTAATCGATCCGGGGGACTAAATATGAATTCGCAGGGCACTATCAATACCCATTTACTTTACAGTGCGTGTCAAGCCTGTTTTTAAATGTAGTTATTGTGCTGGCTTCGACAACATTTGCTGGTAACTTGTTCCATCGATCAACGACTCTCACATTGAAATATTTTTTACGGAGATCAGTGATGCAACGTTGACCGTTTAGTTTTAAACCATTATTTCTTGTTGTCACTTGAGTTGAAAGCTCGAATGGGTTCTCTTGATTAATGACATCAAATCCTTTTAGGATCTTAAAGGTTTCTATCAAGTCCCCACGGATTCTACGATCCTTTAAGGAAAACATATTAAGTTTCCGCAGTCTCTCTTCATAAGATGAATTTCGCAGAGATGGAATTTGTTTGGTTGCTCTTCTTTGCACTGATTCCAATTTTGCTTGGTCTTTTACGAAACAGGGCGACCAGAATTGAACGGCATATTCCAAGTGTGGCCTAACCAAGGACGTGTATAATTGTGTCATTACTTTCGGAGTTTTGTGTTCAAAATTGCGTTTAATAAAGCCCAACATCATATTCGCCTTTTTACTGGCAGCTAGGCAATGCGGACAGGAGGAGGAGGGGAGGGAGGAGGAGGAGGAGGAGGAGGAGGAGGAGGAGGAGGAGGAGGAGGAGGAAGTAGTGGTGGAGGAAGAGGACACAAAAAAAGACAAGAATAATGAAACCTTATGAAGATACATTAAAAAAGAAAACTTGGGGAACTAGCAAGATCAAAACTAATTATTAAACTGAAGAAAACAAAGAAAAATCCAAAATACCAAATTAGAAAATAATAATATGTAAACTTTACCGAAAAATAAGAAATACAAAGGTATAAAAACAGTGATAAAAAAAATCATAAAAAGAAAAAGGTCTGGCTTATAGTATCGCCCACACACACACACACACACACACACACACACACACACACACACACCACACACACACCTGTAGGGCACTTAAGACAAAGAGACAGGAAATTGAAATGGAAAATAAAAATATCGAAACAAAAACACCCCGCCCGTCTGTAGCTAAAGTGACAGAAACTCTCATTTCAACTTAGTGAAACGACAACAAGATCTAAAATCTCTCCCTTCTTCTTTCCTCCACCTCCTCAATACAAGTCCATCATCTCCACTTCCTTTCACCTCCTCCACCCACCCATCTGCCACCTCCACCAATCCCCACCATAAGCCCAAAGGCGAACATGTGACCAAACTTTTCCAATTTTGGTGTTTTGCAGTGTGAAAAATCAGCATTTAAGTGTCTTGGTAATTCTAAGTGTACGAGCGAGAGAGAGAGAGAGAGAGAGAGAGAGAGAGAGAGAGAGAGAGAGAGAGAGAGAGAGAGAGAGAGAGAGAGAGAGAGAGAGAGAGAGAGAGAGAGAGAGAGAGAGAGAGAGAGAGAGAGAGAGAGAGAGAGAGAGAGAGAGAGAGAGAGAGAGAGAGGAGAAGAGAGAGAGAGAGAGAGAGAGAAGAGAGGAGAGAGGGGGAGAGAGGGGGGGTACCCGGACAGTTTGCCTACGGAAAATTTGCCTACGGACTATTTGCCTACCGGACAGTTTGCCTACGGACAGTTTGCCTACCGGACAGTTTGCCTACTGGACAATTTGCCTACGGACACTTTGCCTACGGACACTTTGCCTACAGGCAATTTGCCTACGGACACTTTGCCTACGGATACTTTGCCTCAGTGTTTCCACAGGGAAATTTTTCTTTACCTTGGACAGTTATAGTGATAAGCCTACCGTAAATAACAGTATAGTCGCCAGCTGCAATAATGTCGCCAGGCCCCAAATATTACGAATTATAGCATCACTACTGATGTGTATGTGCCACTGAAGATGATACACAGTAGTTTATATCATGACTGTATAATCTACCCTGTTTCAGCGTTGTTTTATGCTCTGTATCTCCAAGTATATACGGTTTCAAATTTCACTACTCGTTTTTTTTCGGGCGACGACGACGGCCGGAGGACACTCTAAACATCAACACTAGATGGCAACCTTAGTGTAGCCAGTTATCAACGTCGGCACTCGGTTTTAGTTTTGTAATTTGTTCATTTATAGCCATAATATGATACAGATGAAGACACAAAATGACACAGACTCTCCAGATAACCCCTTCTAAATTTCCTGAAATCATGAATGTAGAAATGTAAGTATTAACGCCACCACACGTCTGTAAATAAAAAAGAAACGTGGTCCTGGCGACTTTAGTGTTATCTACGGTAGCGAACAATTGCTTCATAAACAAGTGAGGGTATTCTTGATAAATCGTTATTAACTTAAATAGTGTGTCCCTACAGCTAGTTAAGAAGTGGTATATTGTAGTATTCCTTTAAGGCGCTATTACACGGGCACTTTTCTGCTCAGTGAGCAGATTTCACTGAGCTGCTCAACGAAACTATTACACGGTGATCTGTGTTTTGATGAGCAAAATGCATACAGACCTGAGTGCGGTTATGATACAAATGATCATAGCGCTTCCTAATAAGCGGTGTTTGTTGTAATGGAGATAGCTTTATTTTGCGCAAAAAAAAAAAAAAAAAAAAAAAAGTATACTTTGTGGTTAAAGTTAGGTTAGGTTTCATTACAACCTATAAGGTTAGGTTAGGTTTCATTAAAACCTTTAAGGTTAGGTTAGGTTTCATTAAAACCTTTAAGGTTAGGTTAAGTTTCATTAAAACCTATAAGGTTAGGTTAGGTTTCATTATTATTAAAAAAAAAAAAATAGGGGGGGGGGGGGTTGCGCAAAATAAAACTATCTCCATTAGAACAAGCACCTATTGTAGGCCAAGAAAAAATAGTTGGTGTATCTGAAAACGACCGCGAAACTCTCGTCCATTATTACCAAAAGTTGTTTCGTAGTCTATATGAAACCATAGTCGTTTCATACACTCAGCGCAGAGTTGAACTTGACTACTAGAGTTACGAAATGACACCAGGTATGTACGAAAATACTCAAAATCAGTGTACGAAACTAACTACTTTCAATTCAATATACCTAATTAAGAAAGGTTTTTTGATTAGGCCAAAGGTTTTTGATTCATTTAAACTTCCTGTAATCCCCGAGAGTAGCTTCTATGGACCACTGTGGCCCGCGCCGTACCCGTGGCCGCGGCGGTACGGGGCTGACGCCGTTATAGTGGACGAGAACTACGCGTTCGCTCCTTAGGTCAGACACACACACTCGGGGGCTAACACTGCACTCTTAGCCTCTCTCGCTTTAC
>JACEEZ010008024.1:109473-121973 GCA_016584305.1 Chionoecetes opilio
TTTCTGTCTGTCTGTCTGTCTGTTAGTCTGAGAGGATGAAAGTGTCCGTGCTTCTATCTCTGCTTATTTTTGCCTGCTTGTTTATTTGTGTGCATGTACTTCTGTCTGTCTGTCTGCCTGCTTTTTCTGTCTGTCTGTCTCTGTTTGTCTGTCTGTCTGTCTCTCATTTTTGTGATGGCTACGTCACTGTTATGTGGATCCGACACACACACACACACAACACACACACACACACACGGAAAGAGTCCATGTAAGTCAATGTACGCATCAAATGTACACAACACCATGACCCGTAGGCGGAGGAACAAATTGTGGCGTGTGGGAGTATTACACACACACACACACACACACACACACACACACACACACATTATCACAGAAACACACCTAATCCTCACGCACAGATGTAACTGAAACCCCTTCCCCCTCAACCATAAACACACACACACACACACATACACAGACACACACAAACACACACAAACACACATATACACACTATTGATGACCGGAAATGGTGGAGAGTACCTGGCAACACCTTGAGCCTCGCGCCGCTACTGTGCCTCACGTACACACAGACACACACAACACACACACACACATACACACACAGTATAACACACGTACGTACTTATACACAGGAAGGCAGCAAAGTTACCGCGCAGCCCACATGTTGTTAGGTATTTATTCATCGCATGTGGAGCAATGGAGAAAAGTTAGAAATATGATAAAATCGCAAAACAAAAATGTGGAGTAACTAATGGAGAAAAGTTTAAAATGTAAAAAGAAAAAAGGGGAGTAATGAGGAAATGTCAGAAATACTTCATAAATTGCAAAATAAAAAGTGGAGTAATGGAGAAAAGTTAGAAATATTATAAAATCGTAAAAATAAAAAGAATCATTTGTAATTCCTGCTTTCATAATGATGCTGTGTGAGGAAAATGTTAAGTCTAAAGTCAATTGTTAACTTCCCTCCCATTTTTTATATTTGTCTTTTTATATAGGTATTCTTTAGGGGAAATAGCATAAATACTTTTTTTGGGTATACGCATTTTTTTTTGTCTTTGGCCAGATGAGTTTTCGATATTAAAAAAAAATAATAATAATAACAATAAAGAAATAACAGGACAACAAAAATCTGTACCTATTCCTTTCACATCCTAAAAGAAAAAATATCTTAAAAACTAACATAACGAAAAAAATAATCTTATCATCAATATTTTTTTCAGGTTTTTACAAATTCCAACCTTTAAAAAACTCATGTGGTTCCTTGCAAATTTACACAGAGAGATCATTAAAGAATTCCTGGCTCCCTCCTCACGCCCACGGCCCCCCCCCCTTACCCCTCCCCCTCCCTCCGCCTCTCCCCCTCTCCTTTCCTCCCCCCCTCCCTCCGCCTCTCCCCCCCCTTTCCTCCTCCCCCTCCCTCCGCCTCTCCCCCTCTCCGCCATGTCCAGTCTTCCCCGCAGGCCATTCCGCTTGACCAGTGACCACACCGAAAATTGGGGACACTGTAACTTTTGAACATTAGTCTTACTCACGCGCTGGTACAACACGGAGAGAAAGAGAGAGAGAGAGAGAGAGAGAGAGAGAGAGAGAGAGAGAGAGAGAGAGAGAGAGAGAGAGAGAGAGAGAGAGAGAGAGAGAGAGAGAGAGAGAATCATACTGACAGGAGAAAGGGTTTGTCGGTTTGAGGTGAAGAAAATATTCACGTTGTTTAACCCCTTATAGTGTGTGTGTGTGTGTGTGTTTGTTAATGAATTGATAAAAAGAATAAAGAATGCATGCCAACCTGAACCCTTTCTACAATGGTTACATATATTACTGCTAATGGACGATACTGTTTTATTGTCAACGACACGGACTGGTATTATGAATAAACTGGATGTATTGCGCATTTTTTGTCATGAGTATGGTATGAAAGTGAATGTTGGCAAGACTAAATTTTTTGTCATAAATGGTGAGGCTGGTGACAGGGAACCGCTGTGTGTGGGTGACATAGTGGTGGAGCACTGTGACAGTTATGTATATCTGGGTTCCCCCTTTACATGTGATGGCTCTGTTTCATCGGCAGTGAAAGAACATGCCAAGGTAAAGATCTGCCAAGTTTTGAAATTTGTTTCTTTTATAGAAAAAAACAATTGTGTTCCGTTCATCGTTAAACGTCGAATGTTTAACGCAGCCCTCACGTCGTCACTTTTGTGTGGATGTGAATCGTGGTTCGGTGCCGACACAAAACCTGTTATTAAACTGTACCACTTGGCTATGAAAGCGTTGTTAGGGGTAAGAAAGAACACATCCAATCTTGTCTGTTATGCTGAACTGGGGTACCCGACTTTGTCAGACTTTTTACAACATAAACAGCACAAATTTGTTCATAGGTTATGGCTAGAAAGGTCTGGCATGGAGGAGGATCCCTTTTCTTTTGTTGTTAGAATTTCTATTGCAATGAATACACCTGTTGCCAAGATTATAAATAGATATACCCGAGATGAAGTCACGGACATGTCCTTATTGGTAGGAAATGTACATAGGGCTATTTTGTCGTCAGATACGTCGAGATGTAATGTATATATGGACATTAATCCTTCGATGAGAGTGCATGATGTTTATAAACAAAGACATACAGTAAATGATCTGCACAGTCTCATTCACGAGGTTCAGGGTTTCAGGGCATTCACTGGCTATTGAGACGGGGCGGTGGAACAGGCGGGGGCGTGGTCGCCTTCCTGTGGAGGAGCGTGTGTGTGTGTGGATCAGTCCAGACGGAGAGGCATGTCGTGGAGAGTTGTCCTGTGACTCAATATTTGAAAGATAGTTACACTTAACATAGTTAAGATAGTTAACACTTTGGATGCTTTGTTTTGCAATTTTAGTAATGATGTTATGTGCAAGATTGTTCATGATATATTGCGGACGTATGATGAGTTGTGTAGTTGTTAAGGTGTGTTTTCGGAGTATATTATGTGTATTGTAATCGTAACCAATAATGTAATGGTTTGTTCATGATATTATAGTTGTTAGGGTATGTTTCGGAGTAAGATTAACCTTCTTGGACTACAACTAGTTGTTATATGTATAATGATAGGTACCATTTTATATTTTACTGTAATCTTAAATTATAAATGTGATTATGTTTGCTTGTAGTCAATAAACTACACTAAACTAAACTAAACTGTGTGTGTGTGTGTGTGTGTGTGTGTGTGTGTGTGTGTGTGTGTGTGTGTGTGTGTGTGTGTGTGCATATTCATCTAGTTGTATTTTACAGGACCTGAGCTACACTCGTATGGCCCCGTCTCCATTGCTACATTATATCATTCATTCTTACTCCTTAGTGTTGGCCGAAACCATCACCCCGGGAAGCGGGTCACAAACCCCCGGCTAACGTCCGGTACCCATTCATTGCTGGGTGGACAGGAGCTCGGGTTTTAAGGAAACAGCCCATCTATTTCCGTTCCGCCCGGGGATCGAGCCCGGGACTTCCCGGCTGTGAACCAAGCGTGCTACCACTACACTACGGAGTACCGCGCGCGCGCATGTGTGTGTGTGTGTGTGTGTGTGTGTGTGTGTGTGTGTGTGTGTGTGTGTGTGTGTGTGTGTGTGTGTGTGTGTGTGTTAATGAGTACGCAGGTATGGGTATAGAAGGATGCGGATGAGTGTCCTTTACGTATGTGTGAATACTTTGTGGATATGAGTGGCTTATGAGTGAATTATAATTATGAGTGAATTATGAGATAGTGTTAAGCTTGTATGGGTACGTATGGTACATATAAGTAGGTGCTGATGGGTAAAAGAGAGTGTGCATTATATAGGAGGCGTTAAGTGGCTACGGTTAGGGTGTGGATGGGAGAGGGTGGGGGTGGGTTGGGAGCGGGGTGGGCTGGTGGGTTGGGTGTGGGTGGGTTGGGAAAGAGGGTGGGCGTGCGGTGGGCGGGACAGCGGGCCAGACAGAGCGGGAAGGACCGGTGGCCTACATAACACATACCAGTACACTCACTCCATGTTTTTTTCTTTTTACTTCTTAAATTGACCGTATCCGTGTGTCATGGTGTGTGTGTGTGTGTGTGTGTGTGTGTGTGTGTGTGTGTGTGTGTGTGTGTGTGTGTGTGTGTGGTGTGTGTGTGTGTGTGGTGTGTGTGTGTGTGTTTGTTACCTGTCCGCGGTGATGGCAGGCAGGCAGACAGGTAGGCAGGTAATTTTCCCGCAATCTTTTCTCTCCTCTCTTATATTTTTCATGGATTAATTCAAATGTGACTCTTATACAGGGATGTTGAGAGAAGAGAGAGAGAGAGAGAGAGAGAGAGAGAGAGAGAGAGAGAGAGAGAGAGAGAGAGAGAGAGGAGAGAGAGAGAGAGAGAGAGAGAGAGAGATGAGAGAGAGAAGAGAGAGAGAGAGAGAGAGAGAGAGAGAGCGTATTTGAGAGGGACACACGAGAACAGAAAAACAAGCAACGCACACACACACGAAAGGCTGAGGATGAGAAAGAGAGGAGGAGGAGGAATACAAAGGAATACAAAGGAAACACAAACAGCAACAGACCGATAGGTTCTTACAAGGCTGTTTGCTTTAACTGCACTACACTAACTAGATAATAAGAGAGAAAGGATAGGAAGTAGAAGGCTCCTCCCCACCCACCCATCCCTCCAGCCGAAGCTGGCCGGAAAAGAAGTGATACCATGCAATATAGAAAAACTGCATGGAATTTGTGAGGAAAGTTGAAAGCTGTAATCTATGGCTAACTACTACTAGTTTGTGGGGGTAGGTTTAGTGCTTGATAGATAGGTCATGTTATGTGTGTTTTGTAATGGTGGGAACACAGTGTGGAGGTTCAAGGGTGGTGCGGCAGCCTTGCCTGGGCTTTCTTGGGAGGCAGCAGTCAATCAGGCCCAGCTCCGTTCAAATCCACTGCGGATTGTGTACTTTCATGTAGGACGCCGTACACTTCAATGCCTCCTGCAGCAGGACCCCTGGTACCTTAAATCCCGATGGTGGTCACTAAATGTCAGGACCCTAACTGAACCACAGCCCGTCACAGGTCGAGAGTAGTAGTGGTAACCGTTAACTCGGGGCTATCGTGTGTGTTATGAGGCTAAAGTTAGTGTTGGCGTAGGCTCAGTGTGGAAGTTCAAGGGTGGTGCGGCAGCCTTGCCTGGCGCTTTTTGGGAAGGCAGCAGTCAATCAGGGCCCCAGCTCCGTTTCAATCCACTGCGGTAGTGCACTTTCCAAGTAGGGACGCCGTGCACTTCAATTTGCCCCTGCAGCAGTGACCCCTGGTATATAAATCCCGATGGGGGTCACTAACTGACAGGGCCTTACTGAACCACAGCCCGTCACAGGTCAAAAGTTGTAGTAGGGGACCGTTTACTCGGGGCTGTCTGGGGACGTGTGGGGGTTGTGTAGACGCGACTCGCAATCTTTTTTACGAAATGAGAGAAATTTTTCAGAGGCCCGCGAGATAAATTTATTTTTCCGAGATAAACAGTGACAAGGAGGAGGAGGGGGGAGAGGAGGGGAGGAGGAGGAGGAGGGGAGGAGGAGGAGGAGGAGGAGGAGAAGAAGAAGAAGACCAGGACCACAACAATAATTATCTCGCAAGCAAATCTGGAGAAAGTAAAACAAAAAAAGGAAGAAAAACTGCATTGTTTCCGTCTGTCTACCATGCTCTCTCTCTCTCTCTCTCTCTCTCTCTCTCTCTCTCTCTCTCTCTCCTCCTCCTCTCATCTCTCTTTAAAAGCCACAAAAAACAGCATGCTCTTTACCTGTCTCCCTTCTCATCTTCCTCACTCACACACAGACTTCATCTCCTCTCCTATTTCTCACACTTTTTCTTCTCCCTCTCCACCTTTCATCTCCCTGTCTCATGTCTTACTCCTGCACACACTTTGCCTTCCTCGCTGCTTCACTATCTCCTCTTCCTTCTCTCCCTTCACGTCCCCTCTTCTTTCTTCTTCCCTCCTTCTTTACCTTTCATTCTACCGTTCCTCTTTGTCTTCTCCTATTGTTTATATCACGTCCTATCGTCTTTTTGGCTGGAGAGAGAGAGAGAGAGAGAGAGAGAGAGAGAGAGAGAGAGAGAGAGAGAGAGAGAGAGAGGAGAGAGAGAGAGAGAGAGAGAGAGAGAGAGGAGAAGAGAGAGAGAGAGAGGTTTACAGGAACTACTACGTATAGGTATCACGGCCCCTTGTAGCTTCCTTATTTTTTTATGTTCTTATGAGAGAGAGAGAGAGAGAGAGAGAGAGAGAGAGAGGAGAGAGAGAGAGAGAGAGAGAGAGAGAGAGAGCGAATGGGGAGAGAGAGAGAGAGAGAGAGAGATGACTTTGAGGCTGATAAACTTTGCTCCCACGAAGGCACGGGAGGGGAGAAGGAGGACCAACCTACCTGATTTACACATCCTATCTTAACGCGTTCATACCTGGCGGGCGGCGGAGACGAGCGTGATTTACGGTGTGTGGCAAGTTTACTACTACGTGAGGCACCAGGTGGGGAGGTGACCAGGTGTGCGGCGCGTTTGTGCGGGAGCTGAGGGTGATGAAAAGGGAAGGTGGTGGTGGTGGTGGTGGTGGTGGTGGTGGTAGTGCTGTCGCATTTCCCTTTTTTCTCACTCTTTTTTCTATATATCTAATTTTGTCTACTTCTATATTTTCTTAATTCATTCATTTTCTTCTTTTATCCTCTCTCTCTCTCTCTCTCTCTCTCTCTCCCCTCTCTCTCTCTCTCTCTCTCTCTCTCTCTCTCTCTCTCTCTCTCGTATCCTCCAACCTATCTTAATCTACGCAGCTTAACTTTTTGATAATAATAGCTTACTAAATAATTCCTAAACCTTAATTTCTTGTCCGTTTTAATCTTAAGCTTTTTTTTATTTTATTTTTACTATATAGCAAAAGTTTGGGGTCTCTTTCTTATTATTTTGTCTGTCTGTTTATCTGTTTACTACCAGTCTGTATTTCTGTCAGTATATTTGTCTACCCGTCCGTCTGTCTGTTCATCTGTCTGTATGATCTCTTATCTTCTTACTCCTGTCTTTGTCTAATAAAGTCTTTGTCTGTGTGTCTGTTCATCTCTATTCATGTCTGTCTCTTTGCCTGCCTATCTATCAGTCCATCTATTAGTATTTTTTTTTTCTACCTGTCTGTCTCTTTTTCCTTTCTAACTGAATATCTATTTGTCCGTCTTTCTGCCTCCTCTCTCTCTCTCTCTCTCTCTCTCTCTCTCTCTCTCTCTCTCTCTCTCTCTCTCTCTCTCTCTCTCTCTCTCTCTCTCTCTCTCTCTCTCTCACTCTGTGTGTGTGTATGTGTGTGTGTGGTGTGTGGGTGTGGGTGTGTGTATGTGTGCAGTGCATGTAAAGTACCATTCACACACTCGTCACGTGCCATGTTACCACAAATCATAACAATACTCAGACAGGTAAAAGCCGCCAAGATTCAGGAAACAACATAGCGGTGTCGGGTTACAGACGCGGGGCATTTACGGGACTGACATAAAGCCTGGACAACCTTACAATCACACGACGTAAATCACTGCGGTTACGGATGACTAGACTTAACATAGAACTCGTTTTGGTTTTTGCCTAGAGCGCCGAGCGAGAGTTAGGTACTTGTATACGTAAATAAGCTGTTGAAAGTAAGTTGGGAGGGTTGTGAAGAAAGAGAGAGAGATAGAGGGGGGAAGGGAGAGGGAGAGAGAGAGAGAGAGAGAGAGAGAGAGAGAGAGAGAGAGAGAGAGAGAGAGAGAGAGAGAGAGAGAGAGAGAGAGAGAGAGAGAGAGAGAGAGAGAGAGAGCTACTGTGGGTTCAACAATCTAATTAAGTATTCTCCTCAGAGTCGTAACAAGATAAATGTCAGACCTACAGTACATAATTCAAGGTGAAGACAAGTTAAGAATCAAATCAGGTAATTGTTGTGGTGGCATGAAATTTAAAGAGATAAAAAAGATGTATAAAACAAAGGGAGAGAGAAAATAATATATATAAAAAATTACGAAAACGATGTCTTCACCACGAGAAAATCTAATGGTATGAAATGTTTAGAGAAGATGAATAAAATAGAGAGAAATAAATAGAGAAATAGAAAAACACAAAAACGCTCCCTTCACAACGAGGAAATCCAAAAATCAAATCTATTCGATGTCGAATCTTCAAAAATCGAAAATAAATAAACGATTGAAGAATGACACGGTACAAAGGTGAAGAAAAGAGAGAGAGAGAGAGAGAGAGAGAGAGAGAGAGAGAGAGAGAGAGAGAGAGAGAGAGAGAGAGAGAGAGAGAGAGAGAGAGAGAGAGAGAGAGAGAGAGAAAAAATAAAAAGTGGAGTAATGGAGAAAAGTTAGAAATATTATAAAATCGTAAAAATAAAAAGAATCATTTGTAATTCCTGCTTTCATAATGATGCTGTGTGAGGAAAATGTTAAGTCTAAAGTCAATTGTTAACTTTCCTCCAATTTTTTATATTTGTCTTTTTATATAGGTATTCTTTAGGGGAAATAGCATAAATACTTTTTTTTGGGTACACGCATTTTTGTTTTGTTTTTGGCCAGATGAGTTTTCGATATTAAAAAAAAATTATAATAACAATAAAGAAATAACAGGACAACAAAAATCTGTACCTATTCCTTTCACATCCTAAAAGAAAAAATATCTTAAAAACTAACATAACGAAAAAAATAATCTTATCATCAATATTTTTTTCAAGTTTTTACAAATTCCAACCTTTAAAAAACTCATGTGGTTCCTTGCAAATTTACACAGAGAGATTATTAAAGAATTCCTGGCTCCCTCCTCACGCCCACGGTCCCCCCCCTTACCCCTCCCCCTCCCCCCCTCTCCTTTCCTCCTCCCCCTCCCTCCGCCTCTCCCCCTCTCCGCCATGTCCAGTCTTCCCCGCAGGCCATTCCGCTTGACCAGTGACCACACAGGAAATTGGGGACACTCTAACTTTTGAACATTAGTCTTACTCACGCGCTGGTACAACACGGAGAGAAAGAGAGAGAAAGAGAGAGAATGAGAGAGAGAGAGAGAGAGAGAGAGAGAGAGAGAGAGAGAGAGAGAGAGAGAGAGAGAGAGAGAGAGAGAGAGAGAGAGAGAGAGAGAGAGAGAGAGAGAGAGAGAGAGAGAGAGAGAGAGAGAGAGAGAGACAAAAAAAACACACACACATCACACACACACGCGACATACATGAAAGTGGAGCACAAACGTCTCATAACTAAAGAAAACTCCCTCAAAACATAATATTATAATCGCACTCGGACCTCCCACCAGGCAAAGAAGTCAACCCAGTGATGGAGGACTGAACCTCGTCCTCAGACCACCCACAGCAACCACACCACCTGACTATTCTTACTCCTATTTCGATCAACCCCCCAACCTCTCTCTCTCTCTCTCTCTCTCTCTCTCTCTCTCTCTCTCTCTGTTCATTTCACTTTAATTGGTTTTTCATCTTTCATCTTGTTTTGTCTCCTCCCTTTCCCTTATCCTCTTGATTCTTCTATCTCCTCTTTCTTTTCTTTTAGCTAAGTGTATATTCTCTCTCTCTCTCTCTCTCTCTCTCTCTCTCTCTCTCCTCTCTCTCTCTCTCTCTCTCTCTCTCTCTCTCTTTCTCCAAACAACTCCACCACCACTACCACCAATACTCCTCCTCGATAACTCTACGATCTCAACCAATAATCAGATACCCGAAAAACTCACCAAAACGGAACTTAACACAGCCACCACCCAAGACCTTCGTGTTAGAACCTTCCTGACGGGGAATATAGCAAATTTGTGTATCATTTGAGGTTCATACTCGTGTCAAATCACCTTTTAGGACAGTGAATAGCCATAGGGATTGATTGATTGTAATGGCAAAAAAAAAAAAAAAAGGGGGGGGGAGGGGGGTGAAATGTGCCAGACAATAGCTATAGGGATGTGTATGTCAATGGTGTGGGTGTATATTATGTATGGCTATATGGAACAGTGTATAGCTTAAAATCAATGAAGTAGAGTAAGGTTGGTAGGGCAGCTACCTCGCTTTAAGCCGTTCTTCCACGTAGTCTATGAATTATTCAAACGCCTTGGACGTATTGGTCCTGAATATCTTAAAGCATTTACGGTATAAAGTTGGCTGCTTTGAACCGTGGTAGGCATGTAAGTACGTGCACTATATAAGGATTGAAGCTTCTATTGTTATTACGATTTTCTGAGGTATTACTTTTTCTTTTTAATCTTGTTATTGGTTGAAGAAATAGACACGTAACGCAGTGAGTACTTTCAAGATATTGCATTATTCTGGTTTGAGTGATTGTTTCTCTCTTCCTGTCTCTCTCTCTCTCTCTCTCTCTCTCTCTCTCTCTCTCTCTCTCTCTCTCTCTCTCTCTCTCTCTCTCTCTCTCTCTACACACACACACACACATTCTCTCTTTCACATACGCACACATACACACGCACATTCACTCTCTCTCTCTCTCTCTCTCTCTCTCTCTCTCTCTCTCTCTCTCTCTCTCTCTCTCTCTCTCTCTCTCTCTCTCTCTCTAATCCACTCAAACGTCCCTGAAACAAACTTTACTCACGAAGACTTTCTGATCCAACGAGGCATCAAACAACTTACCGAGACAATTCACCAGGACGAGGACACATACTATTAACTCCTCTCCTCTAACCAACTCTTTAGTACGTCACATTTTCGTCCTCTTAACCCCTTGAGACCCAGAACGTTATTTCCATTGTAATTTGAATACCATTAGACGATTTTTATCACCTTTTATTACCTGTTTAGTATCCTTGTCGACTAACTAATTTGGTATATTCAGTTACTTTTCGTAATTTTATGGCTTGACAACAGACGATTTTATATAGCAAAGGAAAGATCTGGGTGTGAAGAGGTTAATGAGCGCTCTTTCACCCTCCCTTCCTTACCTCTTGATTCAAAACACCGACGAAAATTATGATATTGCTTTGCACTCACTCTCTACCCTCGATTAATTTTTCCTCCAATTTACTTCTCCTACATCGAAGTCTGGTTATTAATATGTCTGTCCGTAAATGAAGTTATAAAAGGTATGCGTTGTATATATTAGCATAATTATTTAGGGTAAGTAAGGTTTGAGTTATATTTATTAGCATAATTATTTAGGGTAAGTGATGTGATGAGGAGCAACGGTGAGGAACAGGAGGGAGAGAAAAGTGGAAGGAGAAAGGGGGAATGAAACGAAGGAAAGAAGGAAGGAAGGAAAGAGGGAAGAAAAGAAGGAAGGAAGAAAGAGAGCACAGGAAATTAAATGTTGGTGGAAAGAAGGGATGAAAGGATAAAAGAAGAAGGGGATAGAGGAAGGAAGGAAAGAAGGAAGCAGGGTATAGTGTTAGTGAGAGAGAAGGGAATGAGAAATGGGTAGGGAATGGGGAAGATCATGGGAGGAGTAAGGGGGAAGATCATGGGAGGAGTAAGGGGGAAGATCATGGGAGGAGTAAGGGGGAAGATCATGGGAGGAGTAAGGGGGAAGATCATGGGAGGAGTAAGGGGGAAGAAGGAATGGAAGGGTAGTAGGGCAGGAGGTTAAAGGGCGGATGAAATAGGGAAAATGAGAGAAAAGTTAAAAGAACCGAGTGATTTGTCTGTCTGTCTGTCTATCTGTCTGGTCTGGTCTGGTCTGGTCTGGTCTGGTCTGGTCTGGTCTGGTCTGGTCTGGTCTGGTCTGGTCTGGTCTGGTCTGGTCTGGTCTGGTCTGGTCTGTCTGTCTGTCTGCCTGCCTGTCTCACTAACCTCACTAACTAACCTACTTACACAGCCCGGCACTTATCTCCAGCCTACCTCACTAACTTCACTACATATTACTTAATAACAGGCAACCCACAAACAGGGGAAGCAGACACATAACGGAAGAAGGAAGAACAGAAGTAAGGGAAGGAAGGAATAAGAACATAAGAACATAAGAAAATAAGGAAGCTACAAGAGGCCGTGAGACCTACACGAGGTAGTTCCAGTCACTTAACACTACCTACATCCACCTTTCATCCCCATCCATGAATTTATCTAGCCTCCCTTTAAAGCTCTCTAATGACTCTGCACTAACTACCTGTCTACTGAGTCCATTCCAATCATTTACCACCCTATTTGTGAACCAGTTTTTCTCTATTTCTTTTTCAAATCTAAAATTAAGGAATAAAATCTTAAAAATAAGGAAGAATGAGTGGGAATAGGAGGATAAGGGAGACACAGATAAAGAAAGGAGACATACATAACAAAGGAGAGGATGAGACAATGAGAAAAGGATAATGAGGAAGAGAAGAGAAAGAGGAGGAAGGAAGGAATAAGGGAGGATAGGAGGATGAGGATAAGGGAAAAATGAGAGGAAGGAAACATACATCACAAAAGAGAGGCTGAGAGACAATGAGAAAAGGATAATGAGGAAGAGGTAAGAAAGGAGGACGAGGAGTGGGGGCTATAAAACTTTGATATAAACTCATTAAACGCATATTTCTCTCCTCGGGCCATGTTGACAAACCTCTCTAACCTGCCACCAACTTTATTAAC
>JACEEZ010008024.1:124473-159473 GCA_016584305.1 Chionoecetes opilio
CGCTGCCAAATGACGTACGTGCGTAATGGAGTTAGTAAAGCACACACACACACTATCTAAAATAAGCAAAGACCCTACACGCAAGACAGGAAAGCAGGTGTTTCGGAGTGTGCTGTCCATTGGGTAAAGTGTTTGGACAGCCGCTAGGTGGCAGCACCGGCGCTCGTTGTTTATTGTATATACATATCATTTGTCATAGTAATTCAGTACGTCTTCGTGGTGTAATGGGTAGCGCGCTCGGTTGGGGCTTTGCAAGACCGGGTTCAAATCCTACCAAGTTATATTTTATTTCAATTATAATATCTATATTAATAAAAGCGAAAGTATGTGTGTGTGTATGTCTGTGTGTGTGTGTGTGTGTGTGTGTGTGTGTGTGGGATTCCGCCCCCCGTGGCGGAATCCCATCATATACCACATTTTTGGAACCAGGTTGACTAGGGGAAGGTTTTAAGCCCACTTATGAGATGATCCGATCACTTTTTTTTTCGCAGCCTATTAGCGATAATTGTGAGAAAAAAAGTGGGTTGCGATAATTGAGGAAGCCTTGATGTAGGGTGATGGGTAATGGGTGAGTGAATGGGTGGGGTGATGGGTGTGGGGTGATGGGTGAGTGAATGGGTGGGGGGTGATGGGTGAGGGAATATATGGGGGGTGATGGGTAATGGGTGAGTGAATGGGTGTGTGGTGATGGGTAATGGGTGAGTGAATGGGTGGGGGGTGATGGGTAATGGGTGAGTGAATGGGTGGGGGGTGATGGGTAATGGGTGAGTGAATGGGTTGGGGGTGATGTGAATGGGTTGGCGTTAATACATAAATTTCAACATCCATGATTTCAGGAAAGCTAGAAGGGGCTATCTGGAGAGTCTGTGTTTGGTGGGCCTTAGGCCCACCAAACACAGGTGGTGGGCCGAAGGCCCACTAATAGCCCTCCGCAGGAGCTAGCCAAAAAGTCCACCCGGAAGGCGGCTTTGCGGCTAGTTAGTCTATAATAATCAGTATATACCTAATAGCTTTCCTATCTTGCTTGTAGGGTTTTGGAAAATACGTTTACAGAAAAGATAGAATAAAAACGCAATTTATCGACTCTATGAACGTTATGAATAAAAGAAAAGAAAAAAAATCTTAGAAAACGTACGTACGCCTGTGCACCAAAACACGTACAGTATGTGCACCTGTATTGTGCTCGGAAAGGTAAAGGTACTCTCATTAATAACTAATAAAGAGCGTGCCTACCTGTGACACGTGTGTTAGTGTGGGAGTGGGAGTGTGTGGGAGTGGCACATGTACTATAATGTAATACCGAGAATTGCCCACCTGGAAATGATGACCCATGACCCCCTCTTACATGGTATGTAGAAACAAATCTTTAACTCTCAGTTCACCTAAAAATCAAGCTTTGGCTCCCGGACTATTAGCTAAAGGGTGTGTGATGACCTGATGATGATGATGGTGGTGACGATAGTGATGACTGATGTTAGAAGCGTGGGTAGTGATGATGGTGGTGGTGACGAAAAAGAAGGATTGCTATTAGAAACGTAGGTATGATGATAGTGGTGGTGATGATAGTGATGAGTTATATTAGAAGTATACAAATAAAGCGTAAAGTAAAGATAAAGATAAAGCATAGCTGGTGATGATAGTGGTGGTGACGGTGGTGATGCGCGAAGGTAGTCAAGTCATATGCTTTTCACCAGGTAACCGAACGCAGGCAGCTAACTAATTTGTTGACAGCTAAAGGTTAAGCTTCACGATTCTATTTTCTAGTCTTTCTTCTCCTCCTCGAGCCATGCCTTTTATCTATTCCTCCTTTCTTCCATCTCCTTTACAATCTTCTTCCTCCTCCTTATATTTTCCCTCATCTTTCCTCCCATAGTCTCTCCTCCTCCTCCTCCTCCCCTCCTCCTCCTCTCCTCCTCCTCCTCCTCCTCCTCCTCGAGACATGGCTTTACCTATTCTTCTTTTCTTCCATCTCCTTTACAATCTTCCTCCTCCTTCCTTCTCCTATACTTTTCTCTCCTCTTCCCTCCCACATCTCAACACACACACACACACACACACACACACACACACACACACACACACACACACTCATACACGACTTAGGTCAACTTTATCTTCACCACCCAGATGTTCACCTGTCATTAACGTCACCAGGTGCACCCTTCCACTCTGTCTTTGTGGGCGCGAGGAAGGAGGGGGATACACGGTGGGGGGAGGGGACGAAAAGACAGGGAGGGGAAGGAATGGGGGAGAGGTGAGGGAGAGGGGACGAAAAGACAGGGAGGGGAAGGAAGGGTGGGTGGCTTGACACAGGAAAGGGGGCAGAGAGGGCAAAAATGTAGTGCAGTAAAGTATAGGATGAAAGGACTGCCGACGGGTGATTATGGTGTGTGTCAGGATAGTGTGGGCGTCGGGCGGTCTGGGTGGCATAGTGGAGGCGTGTACACACACACACACACACAAAAAAAAAAAAAAAAACTCACTTTCTAAAATAAGTTTACAGAAAAAACATAAGTAACGTAATTTCTCGGCTCTTATAAATGTTATGAATGCAAAAATAATAGAAATCTTAGAAAAAAAGAAGAAAATACACACACACGGGCGAGGGCAGTCAGTGGCAAATCGGTAACGCACAGGTGAAGGGTTCGAGTCCCCGCGGCAGTGAAATAAAAGATAGAAGGTCGCCCTCACCACACCACAAGTATCCTGTCTATATATATGCCTACCTGGTATTGCGTATGACCCAGATTTTACCTAATGTTTCCCACGATTGCAGAAAGGATTATAGCGCTCTCTCTCTCTCTCTCTCTCTCTCTCTCACACACACACACACACAGGAAGTGAGTGGCGTGAATTACCGAGACTGAATACGAGTAACTCACTTAACACACGTGATGGACCGATCATTAACCAGGTAGTCCAATTAAGAGACAGGCACAGGCACACACACACACACACACACACACACACACACACACACACACGCGCGCGCACACAGTTAGTTAGTTTATTGACAAAAATATAAATTACAGTAATATTAAGATAAACAGGTTACATTATTTTTTTGTCCAATAATAAAATAATCTTTACATTAGGACCCAGAAAATTGAATTACTTTACTGAGAGCACACACACACACATACATACATACACACACACACACACACACACACACACACACAAATCTAGGTAACTACGCAGGTGTTCTAATTACTTGGGCACACGCTGGTAATAGATGAGGTGTTTATGGGTTGCGCGTCACACCTTAATTCTGTTTTCCGGCTTAGTAGTCTTTCCGGCGGGTCGTTTGTAACCCAAAAAAAAGTGACACTACAGACGGTGGTGATGGAAAGTGTTTTAATGTTTTTGATCCTAAGCTTCCTTTGAGTCTTCTGCTTTCGTATTCCTAAATGATAGTAGGTGTTAATTGACATCCTAGGAGGAGGAGGAGGAGAAGGAGGAGGAGGAGGAGGAGGAGGAGGAGGAGGAGGAGGATAGGATTACGAAGGATTACAAACCTTACACAAACAGCAAGATTTTGGTTTGTGTTAGGGTGCTTGACTATATAAATCTAAATACATTTTTTTTCTAGCTCGAAAGTAATGACAGCATAGGAGAAGGTAAAAAGATGATTACGAAGGATTACAAACCTTACACAAACAGCAAGATCTATACTGGTTCGCGTTATAAGCTGCTTAACTATATAATTCTAGATAAACTACGTATATTTTTCTAGCTCGAAGGTTACAGGATAGCGGAAGATGGAAGGGAGTGAAAAATGAGGAAGATGAGGAGGAGTGTAGAAGAGTTATCTGGAATGATATCAAATATTCAGAATCGCCAGCAATCACTAATTTAAGAGTTCCCGGCCGCCGCTGGTGCCTCGCTCGCTCAGTAGGCGAGAGGGAAGCACAGGCGTAAAGGGCACTACAAATGTCACGCTGCCGGATGCACCTCCACACTACATTCCCTCTGTACTATTTCTAGACTCTCTGCCACCCCTATTCCTATATCAATTAACTACTTAGCTTGGTAATGAATGGTATAATATTCTCTCTCTATCTCTCTTTTTCTCCATTGATATGGAATGGATAATATGTGTTTGTGTAAGTGTTCGTGTGTGTGTGTGTGTGTGTGTGTGTGTGTGTGTGTATGTATGTGTGGTGTGTGTGTGTGACTGTGTATGTGTGTGTGTGTGTGTGTGTGTGTGTGTGTGTGTGTGTGTGTGTGTGTGTGTGTGTGTGTGAAAAAATCAATCAATAAATGAACAACAAACAAAATACTGTAGCTATATAACATAAATCATATACACACTATCTTTAATCATTATTCTTTTATTGATAAAAACTCTCTCTCTCTCTCTCTCTCTCTCTCTAACGGGAATCAAACCACCGTACACCATGGGACAAACACACCGCATTAAACCAGCAAAACAAACACCGCACTGCAGGGAACACGATCACGTTACTGCACCGGCCATCCGTCTCACACTCCTGACAGTCATTTCTCAACCTTGGCTGCGACTCGGAATGAAGAAAGGAAGGAAGGAAGGAAGGAAGGAATACATAGGAATACATAGGAAGGACAGAAGTCAGAGGGAAGAAAGGAATACATAGGAAGAACATAAGTCAGAAGGAAGAAAGGAATACATAGGAAGAACAGAAGGAAGAAGGAAGGAAGGAAGGAAGAAATACATAGGAAGAACATAAGTCAGAAGGAAGAAGGAAGGAAGGAATACATAAGAACACAAATTAGAAGGAAGAAGGAAGGAAGGAAGGAAGGAAACAGGAATACATAGGAAGAACAGAAGGAAGAAGGAAGGAATACATAGGAAGAACATAAGTCAGAAGGAAGAAATACATAGGAATACATAGGAAGAACAGAAGTCAGAAGTCAGAAGGAAGGAAGGAAGTAATACATAGGAAGAAGGAAGGAAGGAATACATAGGAATGCATAGGAAGAACAGAAGGAAGAAGGAAGGAAGGAATACATAGGAATACATAGGAAGAACAGAAGTCAGATGGAAGAAGAAGGAAGGAAGGAAGGAAGAGTAGTCGAGGCGGTGTATTTGTGGCGTTGAGCCGACCACTTCTTCCTGACAAAACTTTTCCCTGCTATACGCCTTTTCGTGTTTATTATTATTTTTCTCAGTCTCATATTTTGCAAGGAACTTTTTTGAGGAGAAAACGGGAAATTTGTTGCTGGTACCAGTGTGTGTGTGTGTGTGTGTGTGTGTGTGTGTGTGTGTGTGTGTGTGTGTGTGTGTGTGTGTGTGTGTGTGTGTGTGTGTGTGTGTTGAGGGTTTCTTTTTTGTTTTGACGTTGGGTTTGCACGATGCGATGTGTCTTGCATTATTGTGGTCGATGTTTTAACTGGGGAAAGTAAGAGATAATAGGGATGATGAGGCTTTGTCAGTCTGTCTGTGTGTCTGTCTGTCTGTCTCGCTTTTTTTGGCTCTGTTGTAATGAAAAACAAGAGAATGTAATTAGACTAACCCCTTTTCCTCAGCCGGAACACATCAACTCCGCCCCCCTCTTCCACCACCACCACATATCTTCTTCTACCACCACCACCACATCTCTTCTTCTACCACCACCACACCACATCCCTTCACAGCACCACATCCACCACACCCCAGCCTCTCCCCCCCCCTCCCTTCCACCACCACCACCACATGCCCTCAGCGCCACATCAACCACAGCGCTGCCTCTCACCCCCCATCCACCCCTCCACCACTGGCCGTTCTCCACCCGTTCGCTAACCCTCGGCATGATATTTGTGGCGCGCACGTAACCACAACTAATGTGTGTGTGTGTGTATGTGTGTGTGTGTGTGTGTGTGTGTGTGTGTGTGTGTGTGTGTGTGTGTGTGTTTAATGGTAGTGTAAGATGATCATAGGAATATTATTTTAATGTCCTCTCCTCCTCCTGCTCATGTATCTCCTCTGTGTACTACTACTGACTAGAATAATAATAATGATGGTAATAAGAAATCAATAAATTGATTACCATAATTATGCTGACAATAACAACAATCAACAACTATAATAACAATGATAATGTTAATAAAAACATAGTAATAGTGCTATTGCCATAATCAATGCAACAACAACAACAGCAAATCAGTAACAAAAAATGCATCCGTCAGGTAAACCTGTTATCTTGCTCCGAGCTGAACAAGTCAAATGGAAGGTTTAAACATCCCACTTTTGATAATGATGATGATGATAATAAAACTAATAATACCGGTAACAATAATAATTGTGATCTTAACATTGATATTATCATTACTATTATTAATAATGATAAGAATACTAAGAATACCAGTAGCAGCAGTTTTTGTAGTAATAGTAATATTAGAAATAGTATTAGTAGTATTAGTAGTAGTAGTAGTAGTATATTAGTAGTAGTAGTAGCACTGTGGTAGTGGTAAAAGAAGTGGTGGTAGTAGTAGTACAGTAGAAGTGGTAGTAGTAAAAGCAGTAGTAGAAGACATGAAAATAACATCCTATGAAGATATTATCATAATAATTGCAGTATCAAAGAGGAGGAGGAGGAGGAGGAGGAGGAGGAGGAGGAGGAGGAGGTGAAAAGAAGTAGGGAAAAGAAGAACAGAATAATACTGATATTGACGACGTGTTCATAATTAATTATATCATTGTTGTTACATGGGTCCACCGAAATATGCCATAACCCCGGGTTTTGGCATAAATTAATCAAAAACCTTTGGCCTAATCAAAAACCTTTCTTAATTAGGTATATTGAATTGAAAGTAGTTAGTTTGGAGATAAATAGATTAATAAACGTGGAATATATGTATGTCAATTATGTTTTATTGTTTTTAAGCATTTGTAAGTCGTAACTTTAGCTATGTTTGACAGGCTGTCTTCAGTAGCTTTCGGTGGACGATTAGCTTCAGACGATATGATAAATAAATATATATCAAAGTATATACCTTGATTTACCAGGAAAAATAGCATATAAACTTGTTATTCTTATATATACAAAAACCATGAATATTGTTATGCCAAGACCCTCAGAATTTATGCCAAAACCCTCAGAAATTATGCCAAAACCCTCAGAATTTATTGCAAAACCTGCTTCATGATAAATAAACATATATAAAAGTATATACCTCGATCTACCAGGGAAAATAGCATATAAATTTGATATTCTTATAATACAAAAACCAAGAATATTGTTATGCCAAAACCCTCAGAAGTTATGCCAAAAACCTCACAAGTTATGCCAAAACCCTCACAAGTTATGCCAAAACCCTCACAAGTTATGCCAAAACCCTCACAAGTTATGCCAAAACCCTCACAAGTTATGCCAAAACCCTCACAAGTTATTGCAAAACCTGTTCCATGATAAATAAATATATATAAAGGTATATACCTCGATCTACCAGGAAGAATAGCATATAAACTTGATATTCCTATATACAAATACCATGAATATTGTTATGCCAAAACCCTGAGAATTTATGCCCAAACCCTCACAAGCTATGCCAAAACCCTCAGAAATATATATCAAAGTATATAAATAATTGTTATAAATAAATATATATCATATTGTTATGCCAAACTGTGACTGCTACTATGTGACTGCTGGCGCTCAGAAAGGTTTTTGATTGGGCCAAAGGTTTTTGATTACTTTATGCCAAAACCTCAGGTTTTGGCATATTTCGGTGGACCGTTGTTACATTGATGATAACAATACTACTGATAAAAATAATAATAATAATCACAATAACACAAAAAGGGTAATAGTGATAATCATAACTAATACTATCACTGACAATACCATCATCATTGCTATTACTATCATCACCATCATTACCATTGCTGTTACTATCATCACCGCCACCACCACCACCACCTGCTCTCAATATAAGCTACCCCGCTTGAGTCCAATACCCTACAGGCAGGCGGCCGCTACTGTTTCTTGCCGGCTGATCGTTATCCCGTCCCTCACTGACAGCCTTTGATCTGCCCAACACTGCCGGGCTGAGGGTACCGCACCACCCTTCCCCAAGGCCCGCCCAGGCAGGTGTAGCGAGCACGTGTGGCTACGGAGGTGAAACAGGTGTGTGGATGTGTGTGCAGGTGTGTTGTGGGATTTGTGGCCTGATTGCAAGTGCGGACTATACATTCAATTAGCCAGATGTTGCCGCCATGGTGACAGGTGTGCCGGAGATATGAGAGCAGGTATGTGAAGCAACAGGTGTGGGTTTGTCTTATTTGTATGAAGGGAAATGATGATGTTACCAAGTGGTTAAGTATGGTGTGTTCTGTGGATGTATAAGAACTGTCGTGTAGGTACAGTACATTGTGTGTGTGTGTGTGTGTGTGTGTGTGTGTGTGTGTGTGTGTGTGTGTGTGCAATACGTGCAAATACATAAGATACACGTGACGACAGGTGTACTACTATATACCATGAACTACAGGTGTGTAACAATGCATTCACAACACTACATCATAACATACATGGCAAGGGGGAGGGGTTGGCGTGTGGTCAGATGTGGGCAGGTGCGTGTTACAGGTGTGCGGTACAGGTGTGCATGAGAGCAGATAAATCATAACCTTTGATAGTAAACAACCTATATCAATAATTTTATGGGTAGGTGTGACAGTTTCCTTACCTTAACGTAGGGTAGTAGGGTAGCAGAAGGACAGGAGGGATAGAGAGGCACCGAGTAGATATTAAGGGATCGAGGTAGATATGCTGAGTCTTATCAATCGCCGCAACATGGATTATTCAACACAAGCGGACGAGGCAACGCGTCTTTCCCGCTACCATCGTGACACCCTGTATTTTGGTCTGAACACGTGAAATATACGATTGCAGTCAAACCTTCCCTTTACAACAGCCTGAAAACTTTGATAAACTTCACTTTCTACACTCGTCCAACACTTGCGACCTCTAGACTAGCGCACAGTTTAGTTAAAGAGTTAAGTGTGCGAGTGGGAGAGAGGCGACGCGTATACACACTCCACACTCTAGCTGGCACGCGGTCCAGCAACACACTGACTGAGTTGAGAAAATTGAGACGCCTCCCGCCTCTTGCAGTCTCGCACCCTCTCATGTCACCTCAGTTGGCTAGTACTATTTTTACTGGTTAACTTTCGCAAGACTTTCATCGCTTTACAGTACATATACGTGTTGATTAGCAATTCCATTTAGTACATAAGTCAATAGAGTATGTAAGTTTTGCTATGCGAGCCGCGGCGCGAGATATGCAAAGGAGAAAATGCGTAAAGTAATTAGCTAACTGGTAACGACTCGGGATCTCGGTTGTCATGGTAACAGATGTCAACTAGGGACCGCATGGACGCCCTCGTGTTTACCTCCACCACAGACGCTGACCAATAACACCGTCAGCATTGCACACCAGTTACAGTCAAGCCAGTTAATCCATACTGTCCCCCAACTTGATCTAGTTTCCGTATTGCTCACTTTTCCATTCAAATCTGTCGTTTGTCAGTAGCTACCTCATGTAGCTACTGTGGAACGCCGACGTGAGTTTCGACAGGGGATGCTTGCAGCCTATGTTGATCTCAAGAAGGCGTTTGACTCAGTGCATCGTGAGTCACTCTGGGATCTTCTGCGACTTCGAGGGATTCCTGCAAGGACTATTGGTTTGATAACTGGTCTGTATTCTGGGACTGAGAGTGCTGTGAAGTGTGGGGCAGGTGTATCCAGCTTCTTTCCTGTGAATACAGGAGTGAGGCAAGGGTGCGTCCTTGCCCCATCACTTTTCAACGCTTGTATGGACTGGGTATTGGACAGGGTTGTAGATCAAAGTGATTGTGGAGCATCCGTCGGCAACACCAAGATCACTGATCTTGTTTTTGCCGATGATGCAGTAATCTTTGCTGAGTCGCTGGAGGTCCTGGTGATGGCTCTCGAGGCGCTGCACGAGGAGGCAAAGCCTTTGGGACTTGAGGTCTCCTGGCTCAAGACCAAGGTCCAGGTGTTTGGAGACTTACTAGATGAAGCAGTACAGTCTGTTCATGCGTGTGGCGAGGACATTGAGATCTTGGAAAGTTTTACATACCTTGGTAGCGCAGTCCATAATGACGGCGGGTCACGTCAAGAAGTCTTACGGCGGATTGGCATAGCCCACGGTGTTATGGACTTGCTCAGCGGGAGTATTTGGCGTTGTCGGTACCTGTGCAGGAGGACAAATATCCGGATCTTCAAGTCGCTTGTGATCCCTGTCTTACTCTATGGTTGTAAGACATGGACACTAAATAGTGACTTGAAGAGACGAATCAATGCCTTTGGTAATAAGTGTCTTCGCAGAATCATGGGGTATCGCTGGGATGATTACGTGTCAAATCAGCGATTGCACCGTGAGACTGAATCGAGGCCTATTACCTGCATAGTCCGTCAGCGCCAACTTCGGCTATATGGGCATGTGGCACGCTACCCTGAAACCGATCCTTCCCATCGGGTTGTATCTGTAAGAGACAATCCGGCGTGGAGGAGGCCAAGGGGGCGCCCACAAGGCTCGTGGCTGGGGCAAGTTGATGTTTCTTGTCGAGAGCTGCTTGGTATGGGAAAGGAACCTGCATGGGAACTCGCGCGTGGTGACCCCCGGGAGTGGCGTCGTAGGGTGGGCGAGGCGACGCGCCCCCCGGCGTATGCCCCCAATGATTGATTGATTGATACCTCATGTTCTCTACTTGCTGTTTCCTTAGAAATTATCCCCTCCACCACTTGTACTTGGTTAAATTCCTCCTGTAAGTCACTTTTTGTTTTCTCCACCAGGCTCTACTTTTTTCTACTTTCTTTCTACTTTATTTAATTACCTCCTACTAACACCGCATACTAACTCCCCGCCCACTAATGTTCCTCCGTCCACTCCTGTTTGTCACCACGCC
The DNA here is from genome assembly GCA_016584305.1 of Chionoecetes opilio. Lineage (NCBI taxonomy): Eukaryota > Metazoa > Arthropoda > Malacostraca > Decapoda > Majidae > Chionoecetes > Chionoecetes opilio. The sequence goes on from JACEEZ010008024.1 coordinate 135,362, forward strand.
TACATACACAAACCCTCCGGACGTGACATCTGCCGCCTGCTGGTTCCGTCCCCTCCCGCCCACACCCTCCATCCATCACGCCCACTCGCCGGTCAATGCCCCTGCGTCACTCACATTACATATTATTGTTACCATGAAAGGAAGGAAGGGAGGAAGGAAGGAAAGAAAGGAGGTTAATTTAGAGGAAAGGGAAACACGGAAGGCCAAGTACAAATGTTGAGTGTTCTTTGATGATATTTGTCTATTCTTCCTCAGATAGGCAGATGTATTTCTTGCGACTTGTTTGTAGACCTCAGCATGTTATTCTTCGATGGACAATGCTTTTAAGAGGTAAATTTAGAGGTAAGGGAAATACAGAAGGCCAAGTACAAATGTTAAGTGTTCTTTGATGATATTTGTCTATTCTTCCTCAGATAGGCAGATGTATTTCTTGCGACTTGTTTGTAGACCTCAGCATGTTATTCTTCAATTGGACTATGCTATTACCTTTCTTGCATCGTCAACACCTGCGTTAGTCTGCCCTTCAGCCCTTTCAGCCACCCACACGCCGCCTGTAATCAAGGAAAGCGCGCAGGACAGACTGTATCGACTTGGCGTAACCTACATTTCCAGTACTAAATAATGAAACATTCTGATCTGACGCAATGTTGACATCCTGCCTGGCCGGAAGCGGGTAAAGGGTCCGAGCCATAGCTGGTGAGGGACGGAAGGAACGTGGGAGAGTGGGAGAGGAAGAGAATGAAGGGACGGAAGGAACGTGGGAGAGAGGGAAAGGAAGAGAATGGAGGGACGGACGGAGGGGAAGAGCCTTGTAAAGAATGCTAAATGTCCAGCAGGTGACCGAAATCGCACGACCATGGAACGGCCGTACCAGGCGAGACGAACGTTTTCCGGAGTGGCTGGTGAGGAGTAACAAGGGGCGGAACGCGCTGAGGACTCACTTAGACGTTGCTTTCACTCAGCAAGAAAAGTCACACGTCCAGGTCCAGCAAAAAACTTGGTTCACCAGGGAAGTGGTGCGTGGGTAGCCAGCGTCAGCGGAGGCGCGGGTGTGTGTCTGTGTGAGGCTTCTGCTACTGTGTGGCGCTGGGACGGGGGTTATTATTTTCTTTTTCCTGCCATTGTCTTGCCTTTACCCATACTTACCGCGATTGACTGATTGATTTCGTATCATGTAGGTCAGAACCTTTGACCGAGAACACCACGTAAAGTTTATACAAACAGTATATTCCTATGTAGTTGCCTTCATGCAGTGCACAGGTGGTCTGGTAATAATATGATGGCGAAAATTGAGTATTACACAATCAAGTTGACAATATACTTATATAGTATCTATGTATCCGTCCATGCCAGAGTGAGGCAAGAAGGCAACACACACACACACACACACACACACACACACACACACACACACACACACACACACAAAAAAAAAAAAACTACCAGGGCAGGGCGGGAACCCAGCAACAAAGGTAGTAGCGCCAGCAACGACCATCTCTCCGACTACCTAGATACTTCTTTTCCTTACGACGAAAGCTACAAAGCCTCTCTCGGTCGGTCGTTAACGCGTCGGAAGGCGCTGACTGGCTAAGGCGAGTAATGACGTCATCAAGCTCATCATCAGTCACCAGCCAATGACAAACAGTTTTTAAAACTTCTCGACCAATCACAAGTCAGCGAGACATATTTCCGGGCAAGAATGGCATGCCAGACTGCCTCTCTCCGCCTTCTGTCCCCGTCATCTCAAACTAATTATAGTTTTATTCGGAATGCTTGCGTTTTAAGGAGTTTTAATGTATCAGATAGTAAGATGTATAAGTAACGAGCCTGTGTTGCTAGTGTTTTGGTGGTAGAAGGTGTGTGTGTGGGTTGAAATAGTGAATATTTGTGATATGGGGAGGTCCCGCGGCAAAGCCTCTCCGTCACTCACTGCCCCGCCATCAGTCACCTCATCATAACATCTTTAAATCACCCTTATTTAAGGTGACACACGGTGCTACATTGATTTAGATAATGACAAGTATATATAACATCTCATCATAATCACTAAGTTGTATAATAACGAGTAATAAGACGTTTAATCCTGCCCAAACCTACAGTGGCGGAGGAGCTGGCGGCTCCAGCCGCCACACTCAAAAGTTTTGAGTAAAAACCCGCAGTTATCCGCCTCACCTGTGCCTTCCTGAAGAAGACAGTCAGCTCCCACGCCTGTGATAGCACCATAGGATATCACCAGGGATCATAGGATTCCTCAAGGGGTTCTCGCTCCCCTATTAAATATTACCAAAGACATCTATCTCCCTTGGTGAAGTTGGTGTTGATATCCACCTCACGGGCTTCATCATGCTGCTGCTGCTGCTGCCGAAGGCCGCGCTGCCAGACGTGGATGAGTCCCTTGCTTGTATTTCATCTCTTTACTCATATATATGAATAATATCCATCCAAATGCAATCATATGTCTACATTCACCTATAAAAAAGATATTTCATAGCATACCAAGCAATAATGAACATGCCTGGAGACTTCCGACCTCTGCTAATACCGGTCTTGAGCAGTCGTTGGCCAGTGTGCACGTTAACGACGAAACCTACGACTTTTCCGCGCTGTGAGTTCCGTCGTTGGACTAACGACCAAAAAAAGGTCTTAAAGTGTTTTGTGGCTTCTGGCCCAGAAGAAGAGTTTTCCGCAGGCAACGCAGGATCTTGCAGGATCTTGCAGCCACAGGCTCCTCCAGGGAACACCCGCCGCGCTGTGACACACACAACACGCTTCACCTGGGGTGAGTTTGAGAGGAAGAGTTTGAGTGGTGCGAGCCGCTCAAACTCTCTCTCAAACGCCTGTGCGCGACTCGGGTGGGCCGTTCGAGTTGCCACCGAGCGCCCAAGCCAAAACCTTGGGCGCTCTGCGAGGTGTGACGTTATGACAACAACAATGGCCGCCCAAACAGAGACGAATTTGAGACAAATTTATGCTATTCTTGCCAATTACAGTCGAAAGACTACAATGTTATCCCGCAGCATGCATTGACATGCACTGCTAAGTACTGTACTGGAGCCTACTTATAATTAATAGTGAAAATACAGTAAATTGGAGTGATAATTTACGATATTATAGTGGTCCAATGAACAGTGGAGGACGATACATTTATTAAAATTCACATTACATCCCCTTATATAAGCATTAGGTATTTCCTAGTATTTTTTTAATATATGTGCAGTTTAAACCAATACAAGATCGGTGGTTTTAGATATCCTGAACGTTTCATTCTCGTCATAAGGAGTATTTCTAACCCCTACAATAGCCGGCAGGGTATATGTGCAGTTTAAACCAATATACGATCGCTGGTTAAGTATCCTGCACGTTTCGTTCTCATCGCTAAGGAGTATTTATGACTCATACAAAAAATAACAAGGTGGTCTGGGGGAGTGAGGTAAGGTTGCGTAATCAATGCCCAGGTTAGGTTTGTTAACTAGTGGGGGGTTCTGGGGGAGAACAGCTCCCCCAGTTATGCCAGGAGAGTATTGGTTGAAACTGCACATTTACCGCCGGCAGGAATAAAAAATAACAAGAAAGGTCTGGGGGTGAGCGAAACCCCCTGCCTCAGTGAGCTAAGGTTATGTAATCAATGCCTAGGTTAGCTAGGTTAGTTTAGGTCTGGATGGTGTAGCCCCGCCAGTTAGGTAAATCTTAAGAACAAAGGCTCCACCCTCTATCTTCTTCTTATAGCTAACAAGCTTGGGGACATGGTGGGAAACCGGGGTTTTTGGGTGGGGGAGCACACACATAAGGGAAATATGGCCCCCCACAAAAAAAATCCTTAAACTAGGAAAATTTCCCTAGTTCATAGACTTTTTTTATCGGGGTAATATTTCCCTTATATGTGTGCTCCCCCACAAAAGGAGCACATACATAAGGGAAATATGGCTCCCCACAAAAAATCCCTAAATTAGGGAAATTTCCCTAGTACATAAGACTTAATCGGGGAAATATTTCCCCGATAAAGTTCATGAACTAAAGAAATATCCTAGTTTAGGGATTTTTTTGTGGGGGTCCATATTTCCCTTATGTGTGTGCTCCCCCACCCAAAAACCCCGGTTTCCACCATGTCATAACCTAGCACCCCTCTTCGAGCCCCTCGTGCTGTGCACTAACCTAACCTGCCCTAACCTAACCTAGCCTAACCTACTCTAACCTAACGGGGGGGGGCTCCATCCCCCCTCGACCAACCCCCTAGGTTATACCTACTACTTAGATTCGCACTACTTTCTCAAACTCGTCGTCCATTGCGCATCTCGCTGGACTTAGTTTTTCTCAGGAACCTGAAATTTAATATCGGCCATGTAGGCAAAGTAAGGATCGGCACTCATTAAAATATTAACAGATGTGTTAAGGACAGTAAGTATAATACGTAGAGCCAACATTTGGGTCAGCTTAGCGTGGAGCCCTTGTTTTAAAATGTTCCGCCAGTTATTTCAGAAGAGTATTGGTCAATAGGGAGTATTGGTTGAAAATGCATATTTACCATTTCTTTTGCTGTGATTTCAATTATTTATACCTTTTCATTATACAGAAATACTGTATACCCCCTTAATCTTAAATACCCCTTCTTCACCCACCAGTTAGGGTAGGTTAGGTTATTGGGTAAGAATGGAATTTTATTGGTTATATTTTTACTAGTTAGGATGCATATACAGGGCCCGGGCGAGGGTGGCGGAGGAGGTATTTCAGCTCCAGATGTGTAATATGTGGCAGCAATGATATGTGATAATACGATTGATAATTTAATAGACAGCTACTAAACAATCCAGATTTCATTATCTAGAAAAGCTAGGTTATCTTAGCAATTGATTTAGTTTAGGTAAATTTAATTAATTAAGTTGAAAATAATAATGTTTGACAAAACAAAAATATAAACAATGGAGAGTTCTGTTTCAGAATGTCCTGTTGCTGTAAAAATATGCCTTCAGATTATCTCTATAAGTGGCAGGTTAGCTATATAAATATGTACATAACTCTGAGTTAGAGGAGAAAACAACCTGCATATACATAACAGCATTATTTATCACAGTAATCTGACATTATAAGCGAACATGAAGCATTAGTCCAATCATATTAGCACTGTCATATTTTCATTTAATTTCATCTGCCTATTTTCATCGACAGTTCCAGTTCTTGATCTTGCATGATATTACAGTACACAATATATACATTTAATAAGCTTTTAACAGTATTTCTGCATTCAGAGCTTACATACCAGGTGGTATGGTGGTATCCAACAATGAAATACACTTTATTCTTCATTTTCATTTATTCCAAGTGGAACTGTTACCAAAAATTTCCGCGTCGGTGAGTGTACCACGTCGGCGACAGGTCTCAGTTGGTGTTTCTGCGAGAATTCCTATTGGCGACAGTTTCATAAACCTGTTCACGTATCCCTACACCCTACCGCCAATAACACTATAGTTGCCACTGCACATATATGTCGTCAGGCGCCATATATTACGAATTTTATCATCACTACAGATACATAATTGTATGTGCTACTAAAGAGGCATGCACAGTAGTTTATATTAAGTACCTGTCTTCAGTGGCACATACACGTCTATAGCGATGCTAAAATTAGTAATATTTAGCGCCTGGCGACAAAAGTGCAGTGGCGACTATAGTGTTATTGACGGTAGTTGGTTGACGGTGCCCGAGATTCCTAGCATTTCACCTCTCTCAGCGACACTTACCATTACAACAATAATCAAATAGTCGTCAGGTAGCTACAGCGTACGCCATTACACTTCCGTACTGTGCGTGGGCAGATAGAGGGCAGTAGAGGAAAATGGTGAGGTCAAAAGCCCACAGTCTGAGCTGTGGCGTCGTCGTTTCCATGGTAACGGCGGGGATTTGTTTACATACCACTGCGAGGCGCCCAAAAGCGTTTGATAGAGGGGTACAGAAACCTGAACGGCGCGAGCCGCTCAAATTCTTCTTCTCAAACGCAGCCCTGGAGAAGGTTGAGTGTCTCACCACGGGTGTTTTTACCTGCAGTCCTGTCACGTGAAGGCAATGTGGTGTCACACCACCCTGGCCACCGCTATTTCGACTGCTTTTTATTTAAGAAACTGACACAGCTTTGTGGACGTGCCTCCCGAACCCTGCCTGGTGGTGGCTGCCCGGCTGCTGCTCCACATGGCCGTAACCATCACTCATAGGAAAGCCTCCACCTGACTCCACACATCCTGTCATCACACCAACACATCTTCGTGTATCTTCTCGGGCAATGCTTCTTTGTTAACCTGAACCCTAGCAGCAGCGCATTCAAGGTGTTCATAGATATTCAGTCGTCTTTACAATACTATGAAAATAAAAACGCATCTACATATTCTTTATCATTCCTATCAGCTGCCTTGCCTGCCTGGCCGCCAAATTCATCGCTGGTTTATCAGTCTGGAGCAGCGAGGATCCCGTAAAGCGACTAACTGCGTGACGTTGATTAATAGCATATTCATACATCTTTTTATCTCACAATCCTCATAAAAGATACTTTCAGGCGGGGAGGATCGAACATTCGCAGGAACATATTATAGTTGTCCTCTGTTGCCTGCGTGCTGACTGTCTCTTTTGGAATAAGTCAGCCTTATCTCCTTCAACCTACTTTTGTTAGCTAGATATCAATGTATTTGTCTATCTGTGTACCTATATCTGTGAATCTAGATATCAATGTATTTATCTATCTGTGTACCTATATCTGTGAATCTAGATATCAATGTATTTGTCTATCTGTGTACCTATATCTGTAAATCTAGATATCAATGTATTTGTCTATCTGTGTGCCTATATCTGTGAATCTATCTATCTAACTATTCATTGTTCATCTGTCTATCTATCTCTACCTTTATAAAGTCGCATGTACACATATCTATCATATACGTGTAAATCATTATCTTAAGAGTAAGTCTACCATTACTACAAAGACAATGATTGAAAATAAGGAGTATTCACCTTTGATTACAAGTGGTGCCCTCCACCCCCCCTTAGGAATGCCGCGTGGCCGGTTTTCAGGTGGCTGCCGACGCAGTAACACGGCTGGATCCACTTGATTGTCTTGGTAATTTGATTTGTATCATGATTTTATATTAAGGTTCTATAAGGTTAATTGAATATCATATATATATATATATATATATATATATATATATATATATATATATATATATATATATATATATATATATATATATATATATTACAACTGATATAGTCAGTTGATCCAGACCTGAACATGGAGCCTGCAGTCGAGACAAAAAGGGATACTTTTTGACAAGTAAAACTTTGTTAAATTAGAGTTTAAGTTGAATTAGTGACAATAGAGAGTGAAACAGTGTTCGCTTATTCACAACGAATGCAGACACGCTAACTTTCAAAGTGGGCATATATGAATGTGTGAAAAATAACAGAAACTAATAAAACAAGATTATAAGATGTTCAAGATGTAGGTAGTGATAGATAAAGGACATAAACAAATATTGGGATGGATGAAGTATATGTCACCCATTCCTGCATTCCACCACTGACTGAAGCATGAGAACAACTGTGTTAGTGAATTGCAGGAATAGATAATGTATATCATGTATATATGTATAATGTATATTGTATATTTCTTTATACAAGAAAGGAATGTATTTGGAACGCCCAGCATTTTCTCATATGTTCTTGAAAGGCAATAATATATAGACAGAAAGTGGTGTAAGGATCATCACATGCATAGTAATGATAGTTTTACACCCTTATCCTGTACACAGTCTGTATTATACTGTATTGATTATCACAAAGAGTAACTAGGGCATCTCTCGGCCTAGGAAAGACTTGTGGCGGGAACCCTACTTGCCATTACCATTGCCATTGTCATTTTTTAAGTGGAAAAAGGGATTTAATAAAGGAGAGGTAGGAAAAGTTCTCACGGCTATTAATCAGGGTAGAACAAGAAGTAACGGATTCAAGCTGGAAAAGCGTAGATTTAAAAGAAATAGGGAAAAACTGGTTCACAAATAGGGTGGTAAATGATTGGAATGGACTCAGTAGACAGGTAGTTAGTGCGGAGTCATTAGAGAGCTTTAAAAGGAGGCGAGATAAATTCATGGATGGGGATGAAAGGTGGATGTAGGTAGTGTTAAGTAACAGGAACTACCTCGTGTAGGTCTCACGGCCTCTTGTAGCTTCCTTATTTTCTTATGTTTCTTATGTATCTTTCATCCATCTCAACAAACTACTACAAAGTTAACTGCCAGGGATAGACTACACAAGTTACCGATAAAAGTTTACGTTCTCTACGCTAAAATAATATTAAAGTACGCGCAGCAAATAGTAAACTTAACTAAATCTTCATATCTTCATCTAATTATATTTTCTTCCACCAATGCACCCCCCCCCCCACACACACACAATCACTTCTATTGTAACATCACTCCATACCTACACAACTTAACCACAACTTATCACTGTATCATGTGGCAATAATATATCATTCCATAATCACAATTCCATCAGAGGATACGAACTTATCTCTTTTTTTATTTTTCTTTATTACATCTCAAAGGACTGGCCAAGAGCACAACAAAAAGAGGTAACACAAAACCCGCTTAGTTGCCAGTCCCTATAGCCAGGTAAGGGACTTACTTGTCCAGTGTGTGTGTGTGTGTAGAGAGAGAGAGAGAGAGAGAGAGAGAGAGAGAGAGAGAGAGAGAGAGAGAGAGAGAGAGAGAGAGAGAGAGAGAGAGAGAGAGAGAGAGAGAGAGAGAGAGAGAGAGAGAGAGAGAGCATAAAAACATAAGAAAATAAGGAAGCTACAAGAGGCCGTGAGCTAGGCCTACACGTGGTAGTTCCTGTTACCTTACACTACCTACATCCACCTTTCATCCCCATCCATGAACCTATATAGCCCCCCTTTAAAGCTCTCTAATCACTCCGCACTAACTACCCGTCTACTGAGTCCATTCCAATCATTTACCACCCTATTTGTGAATCAGTTTTTCCCTATTTCTATTTTAAATCTACGTTTTTCCAGCTTGAATCCGTTACTTCTTGTTCTACCCTGGCTAATAGTCATAAGAACTTTTCCTACCTCTCCTTTATTAAATCCCTTTATCCACTTAAAAACTTCTATCAGATCGCCCCTTACTCTGCGTCTCTCGAGTGAGTAACTTTAATAGCTTCAATCTTCAAGCTTTAAGCTCCCTTCACACATTTCATAATCGAGCCACGATAGCGCCACCAATTTGATTATTGACGCTATCGTGAAATTTGACCACGATAAGCGCCGACCACGATAGCCTCACAACTATGTCACGCTGCCTGTACGTATGTGTCATGACGGTCGTAAGATGGTCACGATGGAGTCATGACAGCTGTAAGACTACGTCACGAATGGAAAATCAACGGTCTTTTTGTCGTCACGATAGAGCTACGATAACCCCGACAGTGCCATGACGGTGCCATAAACGTATCACGATAGCGTCAAGAGGTAGCAACATGCCTCACACGTGGGTGTGTTGCCATGGTGATGGAGAAGGAAGGGGGGCTAGAGATGAAGGTGGGAAAAACAGGGGTGTGTTGGTAATGGAGAAGGGGGGAGACGGGTGGAGGGTTGTAATAAAGAAGGGGGTGATGGTGTTGGTGGGAAACGGGGGGGGGGGGGTGGAGAAGGCGTTGTTGGGGGTGTGAGTGGATCCACCACCCACCCCTTTCTCCCTACTCCCATCACCACGTGATCATAAGAGTAGGGGGAAAAGAGTAGGGGGAGGGTGGCATCACCACGTGGTGATGGACTAGGGGGCAGGGAGTCAGGGAAGGTGGAGGTGAATAAGAAAGGGGGGAGAAGGAGGAAGGGGGTGCAAAAAAGGGGGGGAAGGTAGGAATGAAAGCGCGGGTAACGGTTTCTTATCGTCACGATAGAAATACGACGATCAAGATAGTGTCACGAAGCTGCTACATAGATAACGATAGCGTCTCGATAGACTTACGATCGCGCTGCGTTGGGTACAAACATCGGGAAGCTTCCCGATTTTTTAGTGCACGCACTAACTTTTCGTGGCCTCGGCAGAGCGCGTCACGAGCGTCACGATCGGTCACGATGGACCCAAAACCAAGACCATGACGGCACTACGCATTGCACTGTTGGCGCGTTCGTGGTTCCATTATTGAATGTGTGAAGGGGGCTTTAGTATCATCAGCAAACTTGCTGATATCACTGCTAATCCCACTATCCAAGTCGTTGATGTAAATAAAAAATTTTAATGGACCCAAAACAGACCCTTGTGGAACTCCACTTGTCACCTGTCCCCTTCAGGTTTAGAACCATTAATTGTAACCCTTTGTTGCCTATCACTTAGCCAAGCTCTGATCCAACGAAGAACCTGCCCATCTATTCCATGAGCCTTAACCTTATTTAAGAGTCGCTCGTGTGGTACCTTGTCGAATGCCTTACTAAAGTCCAGGTATATTATGTCATAATCCTTATCATTATCTGCCGTCTCATAAACTTTCCTATAAAAGCTCATTAAATTGGTGAGACATGACCTACCCTTGGTGAATCCATGTTGTGAATCATTGATCAAACTATGTTTTTCTAAATGCTTTCTAATGTTTTTTGCAATAATAGATACCAATAATTTACCCACCACTGACGTTACGGTTAGACTAACGGGTCGATAATAGATACAGGTTGATAGAGGGAGAGAAAGAGAGAGAGAGAGCGGCCGGCGCGGCGACTTATTTAGTTAACGTTAATTTATGAATGGTTCCAATTCATTTATCAGAAAACTAATATATCAATGGAAAGCTAATAAAATTCTGCTTCTATTGATATGTTCCATGTTATAAGTTGTCTCACAAAGTTTTATATGACGACGAGTTAAGTTAAATTAAATTTAAGTTCATGCATATTTCTTCAGAGTCTCATAATGACATTTATTTTATGTGTTTTACTGTGTTTTATGTAATAATGTTATAGAGCAAACATTTCCAAAGAGAACAGTATATCGTTTATACATGTATAACATGATATACTGCGGCGTCATGCCTTGAGAACTTCCGCGGGTCTGGAGTGAACGGAGAGGCCCTGGCAGCAAGATGGCGCCCAGTAGCGTTTAACATAGGGCCTATGTATGGCGGTACCCTGTTTATCAAGAGATCCTACCCAGCACAAGCCTTGCCCGGAGCCCTCGCGCCCGCCCAAGCCGCTGAGACGGTGACGCACCCTGACGCTGAGCACAGCCTTAACAGCCTCTGCAGCATTGCCAACTCAGCACTGTGCTTATACTTCTAATAGCTTTACTTGTATTACTTACTTGTATATTGATGCTTTTATTAACATATCATGATTTTTCATTTATTCTCAAACTTACAATTTGTCTTATTTCTCTTCACGTATGTATTCTGAATATATCATATTACAATAATTTCGTCATTTGATATTTGCATATGTTTTCAACATTCTACATATTTTCATATCTTGAATCTTTTATGCACGGATCCATGTATCCCCCCCCCACCTTTTTATATTCTATTACTGTCTTCTTTATGGGGACTGGTAATTAAACGGGCTTTTTGTTACTTTTTTTTTTCCCTTGGCCAGTCCTTTGTGATGTAAAAGAAAAAAGAAAGAAATGCATGTAGACTACTGCTATGCTATAAGTATTCATCTTGAGCATTTTAGAATAATAGATTTTCTTGCTAAACCTACTAGTTTAGAATACAAAGTTAACGACCAACGTGGAATACACAGGTATCCTAAAAAAACTTGTCGTTCTTTGCGTTACGATAATATAAAAGTACATATAACTGATGGCTAGCTAAACTAAATCACGATAGCTTCATCTATTTGCTTTCACACACACACACACACACACACACACACACCACACCCACCCCCCCCACACGTACTTACCTGAGGCTCTTGTAGCAGCATGTTGGCCGCTATCAGGACGCTGCAACTTGCTTGTTCTGAAACGAACAAGGAAACAATTGAGGCCATCACAATTTCCTGGACTCATTCGCTTCTTCTTCCCCTGCATATAGTAGCAATTATAATTCAGTAATTCAACTAGAAATATAGAGAGGGGAGAGAGAGAGAGAGAGAGAGAGAGAGAGAGGAGAGAGAGAGAGAGAAGAAAAGAAGGAGAGAGAAGAGAGAGAGAGAGAGAGAGAGAGAGAGGAGAGGAGAGAGGGGAGAGAGAGAGAGAGAGAGAGAGAATTTACCTCGCTTTTCATTACGAAGTCGTGTGGAAATACTACATCGCCATCATCCCCGTATGAAAGTGATCACAAATATTAAATAGTTATTTAACAAATCAACAAACCAATAAATAGATGAATAAATATATAAAAATAAAAAACAATAAAAAAATTGACAAAAAATTAAACGCACAAAAAACAAAGGGGGATTGCAAATAAAAAAAAGTTCAAGGAAAGCGATTACATTTTCACCCCCGGAAGGTTTTACTTTGCCCCCCCAGTGGGGGCGTGGCTTGACTGCCTGCGGGGACCTTCGCACACCCAAAATATTGTTGGGGATAGAGTGGGGTTAAAGTGAGTGCAAAAGGGCCCGACCATTTTGGGGCCCGAAGGGAAAACCCCCCCGGGCCCCCTCGGGGGGCCCCTACGGAAACCCCTTCCCCCCCCTTTACATCCCCCGCGATACAACTAGCGAGGGTTTTAAAATTTCCCCCCCTTTAGTTGGTGTTGGTGTTTATTTGCTGGGAGAGGGAAAAAAAACCAGGAAGGGAAAGGGGGGTTTGGGGTTGGGGTACCCCGGGAGGAGTCCTGACAAAAGCCAAGTGGTCCCAAGGGGCCCCAAGGTGATAATTCTTAAAATATAATAAAAACCCTTTAAAACCCCCCAATAAAAAATTTGTACTTTAAAGTGGTTGGGGGTGTTGGGGGAGATTTTTGGGGGGTCTATTTTGCTTGGAGAATTTGAAATAAACTAGTTAAGGTAAAATTTTGGTTTTCCCCTTTTAAATGCAAATAAAAAAAATTCCAAGTGTTTTTTGAGGGTAATAGTATTTTCTTCCCCAAAAAAAAAATGTAAACCTTTCTGGTTTTTCATTTTCCCAACCTCTCTCCTTCCATTCTCCTCCACGCAATTCACCTAAATTTTTGAAAATAAAAATATTTTTCCTTTTTTAAAATTGCAAAAACCTTTTTTTTTGGGGTTTGTTAAAATTGTATTTTCCATTCCAACCGTCAAAATTTCCCAAAATTTCTAATTTTTCCCCCTATTTTTTCCCTTTTCCCTACAATCCTAATTTTTAATTTAAATCCCTTTTTTAAAACAAAAGAAAATTTTTTGCAATTATTTATTTTAAAAAAAATTTTTTAAAAATTTGGGGGGTTACATTGGGTTCCCCCTGCCAACCTCTCCCAAAATCTTTTTCAAATATTTTTTTTGTGTTCCTCACATCCGTTTTTAATTTTAAAACAAAAAATCATAATATTTTTTGCATTTTAATTTTTAAAAATTTTTTTCAAATGTCCATCGTTCATTTTCATTTTTCTTCTTCAACATAAAACCACCCCCAACGGGGGGTACCCTTTCCCCTTCAATTTTTTAAACCCTATAACCCTCCCTTTATCCCCCCTTTTTTTAAAGGCCATATTTAAATTAGGTTTGCTTAAAAACCCCCCAAGTACCTTCCAATTCTAAACATACGAAACTCCAATAAAACAAAATTTAAAAGTTGGTAAAAAGGGAAAACACCCAATTTTTAAGGGGGACACCAAAAGAAGGCCCTGCCCCCTTTCCGGCCGATGCAAATAAAAAGGGGGAACTTAAACCCCCCCCCAATGTGCGAGGGTAATTTCGCCCAGGGTTGTTTTTTTTAAAACTCTTCTTATCTTCTTTTTTGGGACCTTGGGGTTTAACGCTTTGGTTTTATTTTCCCCTTTCTCAAAATGTTAAACCCTTTTTTTTTTTCACCTGGGAAAAATTTCATCATTTTCAACCTTTGTTACATCCTAATTCATTGTCTTTTTGGTGTTCTTACCCCCAGCATGCTTGGGATACTTTGGGGGGTTTTTACATATTTTCTGTTTCCTTTCTGTCCCCTTTAAGCCCTAACACCGTACACAGGTCCGTTTTTTGCTCTGTCTCCTGCCCCACCCTCTCTCCTAGGATTTTTACTTTTGACGCTAAAACCCTTCCCCTCTGACTCCTATGCTTGTTGCATTCCACAATGACATGTTCTACAGTTTCTTTCCCTCCCTGTATACAATTCTGGTCTCCATTCCCCCTTTTCCCTTCCCGTTGTTCCCAAGGTGCCTGTTTTTGCTTTTTAGTACTTCCTTCCCAGTCTCCTACATCCAAGTCCCCCCCCTCGGTTCTTTTTCCCCTCATACTGCAACTTTGTTTCCGGGCATTCCCCCCCTCCCCATTTAACTACCCCATTCTTCTCAATTTTCTTTTGATACTTTTATCTCCACTTGTTCCATTTCTCTCCTTTTCCATCTCTCTGTTCCTTTTTCCCGGGGTGGAACTTGATCTTTTTTCCTGGATTTTTTCTTTGCCTCTTATCCTAAGTCTTTAAATTTTCTTGGGAACCCAGTTTTCCTTTTAATTTAAGTTTTCCTTTCCCCTCTTCCTTTCCCTAAAGGGTGCCCATCCCGTTCCCCTTATGGCCTCTAAGCAGTGCTTACAAGCCCCCTAGTCCCCATCTGCCTCTATTTTCGAGCTTCCCAAGTGCATATTTCTTTTCCCTTTTGGTCACTTTGACCCTAAGACAATGGGGTACGCCCCCCTTCCCATAAACTCTCCTACCTCTTTTTATTAATGACGTTACCACCATTTATTTTTTAATTTATAATCAGCCTGTCACCCCCTTTGCCTTCCCTTTCATTAATTTTCCCTCCTTTTCACCGCCTATCCTTCCTTTTTTTATTTCCTTTCCCCTAGTTATACATAGTATTATCTACTATTCTGGGACATTATCTGAACACCACTGACCCCTACCTCACTGTTAAACCCCATGATTTACATTTCCTTTCACTAAATTCAGGTCTCTTTTCCCTTTCCCGTAGGGTTTTTTATGTGAAAAATTCCTCCATTTCATCCTTCTTTTGCCATCAGCACAATCTCACATGGGCCCCAGCACCCTAACTTCTCTCACCAATTTGTACTCCTTTCTGGATTTCCCGATTCTCCGATCAGTTCCTCTAAATAAGATTAAAAATGTTGGGGACATGCCCCAATCTTTCTAACCCCTTTTTATTTACCTTCCCCTCTCCTTTCCTACCCACTTGTTCCTCTTAACATTTTGTTTTCCTCTTCTAAAATTTCAATTTTTTTTATAATCCCCAAAAACCTTTGGGCTAGTATGTTATGACAGCTATGGGCCTAAAATTTGGCTAGCCCCTCCTATCTTTTCTTTTCCTTTGTGTATTGGGGTCACTTTTTTTTTTTCCAGTCCTTCCCCGCACCCTGCTCCAGCACTGTTCCATATTTTATATATTCCCTGTTTTCCCATTTTTTTCCCCATTTTTAACCCAAACTCCCAATGGGTCCACCTGTCCCTGAGCTTTGTGTTTTTCAAAATTTTCGTCCCTTTTCCCTCTCCAAGTCAATTAGTACTGTTTCCTTATTTTTTTTACTGTAGATCATAATGTTTTCCCCCTCTCTTCCATGTCCTTTCTAATATTTTTACTCCAGTACCCTTCTATTATGAGCTTTTCACCCTTTTTCTCAGTATCTTCCCTCTTTTTTAAATTAACTTTCGGGTTTAAATCTCTCGTCCCCGGGGGTTTTCTTTTTATTTTTTCCACATTCTTTTTCCCTTTCCAGGGGTAAATTTTTTGAGTTTCTTTGCCTGCTGTCAAAAAGATTTCTTTCTAAATGTTTGGTTTTTTTGTCATTGCTTTTAATGTTTTGCAAGCTGCCTCGTTTTGGGTTACGCTTACTTACAAAGCTTTTTGTTTTTGTTTTCTCCCGCATAAAATGTTTCCCCCACTTTGTTGAATGCTTTTAACTGTAATATGCTGTTACCTATAGATTGTTTGTAAATATTTAAATTTGTATTTGTTTTATTATTTTAATTTATTTATTTATTTTATTTGTTTGTTTTTTTTTCACCTCATATACTTGGCTTTTGGACTGCCTCTTTTTTTCCTCATGTCGCAGGACAAAAACAGGTTTTGCTGTTTTTTACAGCATTTATTAAATAATGGTTTCCATTTAAATTTTCCTTGCATAGCTTAACTTATAAATCGCTATATTTGTATTGTTAATTTTTCTTTTACATCCCTTTTGTTCCGTTTTGCCCATTGAATGTATGCTAAAAGCTTTTGCTTGTTGTTTTTTTGTTTCAACATGTATGATCTAAACTCTCAACATGAAAAACGTTGCCACACCATTGTAAAGGTTTTAAACAAAAAAACTCTTGATTTGTTTTCTGTCATGTGGTGCACTGTTTTGCAACAAATCATGTTTTTTCTGTGCTATGCTCACAGTTTTTTACTGCTGCCATTAATGCATGATTTATTTCGATTTTTTGTGATCTCTTGTGTAATGAATAATTTTGTGTTATCTCCTGCAAGCTTTTCAATGTCTAATGGGCAGGGTTGGTGTTGCATGTAGCTGCAGAAAAAGAGTAATGATCTTATTTTTGCTTTGTGTACATCCCAAGTTTTGCATCATGTTCGATGATTTGTAAACCTCAAATACCTGAAAAATGTAATAAAAATTTTGAAAAAAATTTTTTCTCCCAATATTGCTTTATACAATTTTTTCCAAAAGATACTACCCAAAAATTTTATTTTTTTAAAGGTTATAGCCTAAACCTTAAAAGAAATATACTTTTTTTTTGGGGGATACTAATATATAATTATAGAGGAGTGCGGGGTATTATAAATTTTGAGTTACCCATCGATTCCGTTCGTTCTCTAAAACTTTCTTTCTCGTCTTTACCCCTATCCGCGGTTAGATGGGTGACAATCGTGCTTTGAAAAATTTACTACAGGGAACACCTTTTTGTTCTCTACTTCCTTGGGTACTTTGGGTACACATCATCCCCGGGGATAAAGCTTCCCCGTCCGCGACTGCCGATCGGTTAGCGAGCGTCGTGTCACCGTACACAAACAAACAAGAAACAACCCAAAGTAGTACAAACAAAAACATAGGGGGGGTATCGCCAATGGTAGTATTTTGCGAGCACAATTTAAAATGGGGCGTAACCAAAAAACAATCAGGGAAAGCGTTTTCACCGGCAACAAAGGCGCCCTTTTTTATTTTTTTTCACATGTAGCTTTTCCGATACAAAAAAACACACACAAAAATACACACACAACCCCCACATACCACACAACATACCACACACACACAAACATCTAATGCCCCCTAATAACAACCATAAAAAAAATTTTAAAATTAAAAAAAAAAGTCTAAAGACTGACGAAAACCCAAACGAAAGCATATTAAAACCCAAAAATCATTTCCATTTTTCAGGAACGATTTTTTTCTTAAAAAGCACTTTACAGGGGTCAAAACGCTTTATTAAGGGGGTATTTAATGGTGATTAAAAAAAAAGGCAAAGTCCCCCATTCCTCCTCAAAAAACCAAGTGTCGTGTTGTGTGTTGGTTATGTTAGTGTGTGTGGTGTATTTATATTTTTTTGTGTGTTTTTTATCACTCTTCATTTCATAAAAAAATTTATCTGTTGTTGTATTTTTTCGGCCCCGAGCAAAGCTCGTATGGCCCCGTTTCCCTATCAAATTTTTATCATTCATCTTAGGGCTTAGTTTTTGGCCCAAGCCAGCCCCCCGGGAGCGGGCACAAAACCCGGGTAACACCCCGGTACCCATTTTACTGCTGGGGGACAGGGGGACCTGTCGCCTCTCTCCTTCCCGGGGCTCTCAGGCATTATTCCCTCCCTGCTTCTGGGGCTCCTGACAAAAAAGGGTGGTATTGAATGTCGTGTTGAAGTTTATTTTGGGGTTTTTTTATGAAAGTGATCATTTTTATGTGCCAGTAATTGCTTTGGTGTGGATGCTTCCCGACCCCAAATTCCCGGGGGGTCATGACGTGGTGGCTGGGGGTTAATGCCCGGGACAGGGCCTAGAATCAGGAGGGAAAAAATAAAGTTAACGGTACACGCTTGGTTGTTTTGAGTGACTCCTCAAAGGGGCCCCATTACTGGGCTCCCCAAAAGCAAGCACATACAGGGAGGGCGATCATTAGCTTGTTGTTAAACCAGGGGCGCCTGGATTTAAAAGTAAACAGTGTCTGTGGTGATCACTTTTCATCGGGATCAGACTACTTTAAAGAAAAAAAGGTATCTATGACGAAAGCGTCTGTCTTGCAAAAGGGTAAGGTTTACCACTTTTTATCAAAAACTCACTCTGGTTTCTAAATTTCGTCCAACCTGCATTGATAAATTTTATCATGACGGCTTGCGCTATTTAACATTTTTTGTGATAATCAGCTAATCAGCGCGACAAAAAAAAGGTACACAAAAACAAGGGGTAAAAAGTATCCAACGAAAAGCGTTTCAGGAACACGCGAAGTTTGGGGGCATAAAAAATGGGGAAATCGGGGGGAGATGCTGCTACCAGGGGCACACCCTAGGACAGCTAAGAAATTTGGGGGCCAGAGGAAGGAAACACGCGGCGATAATGGAAGCAATTTTTCAAACAAAATTTGGGGGTTGTAATAACGTCCCTGAAATATGGAGGGGGTTAAAAAAAGAGGGGAAAAGAGCCAGCTTTTTGGCACACCCACCCCAAGAAGGTGAAAAGAGCTTATAACAAAGTGGGCATAGGGTTGTGTGCCAGTCTTCCTCAGACTGTAAACGATCGGTAGAGAATGGGGGGGTTGAGAGGAAGCCCCTATCCCACGCCCCAAAAGTGGGAGTAAAAGATGGGATATTTTCAGAGAATTGTTGCGAGCCCTAAAAAACGGAAAACTACTGCCCAGGGGTGATGGTATTACCCATGAAATTTAATGCAGTAGATAAACGACGGGGCCCCTGTTACGACTTTTAACATGAGTTTTAGGGGAAAAAGGGAGGGTGCCCAAAGAGGAAAGGGGCCCCCCATTTTAATCCCTGTCCCTAAGGGCAGGGAGGTATAGACCCTATCTTTAAAACATGCTTTTTTAAAAAGATGGAAATCCCCCTTTGGGGAGTTAAAGTATAGAGTAGGGGATGACATCAGCATAATCTGTTTGGTTTCATTAAGGGAAGGGAAAAACTGTGGTTTTTTAAGGTGTTATCCCCTAGCTGATTACTGCCGCGTCTTTATAGACCTAAAAGGCGCCTTTTACAAGGCCGGGGAAGTTATACTGTATGAAAATTGTACTATGGGTGTGGGTGGAGGCTCCTCACTGGATAGGCGATTATTCCCTGGAGGAAAGGGGAGAGTCTTTCAGGGTTCCTTTTCGACCAAAAACTTTACTTTGGGACTCCCCAAGGGGGGTGTATTAAACCCCATGCTTTCAATATTTTGATGAATAAAAGTCGGTTCCAGAGCTATCTCACAATGTAAAAAACGTGATTTACGCTGACGTCCTCCCTCAGAGTAAGTGTATAATATGCAAATTTCCCCAGACAATTCACGATTTTTGGGCCCAGAGAAGGGTCTGTGTTAAATGAGGAAAAGACAAAGTTTCAATTCGAGCAGTTGGGGACAACACCTAACCCTCAACAACAAAAAAGTTGCAAAAGTGGAAACCTTAAGTACCTTGGAAAGTATGTAGGATACTCACTTTTGTAAAGGGCGGAGCGACCCCCCCGGTAACGCGTGTAGGGCGCGCTCCAACCCTGAAAGCTTTTTGCCTGGGGTGGAATGGTGTCGGGTTCCTGTGGAGGGGCCATGTACATCAGCACTATAGGTTTTAAAAAATTTTGTAGTCCTGTCCTCTCTGCCCTTTTGGGTCGGGAAGGATGGAAAACTTGAGAAGCTACAAAACATGCCTGAGGGGTCATCCTAAACTCCCAAAAAAAGCGTGGTAGACTGCATGAGAATGGGAAATCAGCCTCCCCGCTTCAAAGACAGGGTCTCCCAAATTAACCGGCAGCTGCCGTAAGGCATATGGGGCCAAGGGGGGGGCCAATTTAGTTTATGTGTCACCAGGGCTTTTCTGGGCTACAACTTTTTGGGAAAAGGGCCGGAGGGATTTTTACTACACTAGTGGGAGATATAATAGGTATGACCTGATGAACGCTGTGAAACACAGGGACGACATAAGAGGGGCCCCCCGTGGCAGAACACACAATAACCATAAAATACGCCACTGGATAAAAAAAAAGCCATGTTGTCCAAATGAGCTTAAAACATTTTCTTGGAGAAACTTTCACCTTTTTGGCAGGCGAACAGTACACAGTGTGGTGGACGGGGGCTGTCATGGAGAGGGGAGGGCCGGGTGTGGATTCGGTGAGGCCCGTTGTGTAAGGGGTGGTACGGGGCACCCATCATGCTTATAGACTGTCAGATGCTATTTCCCCCACAGGCTGAGCTCTCTGCCATACTTTTTTGGCCCTTTGGGGAAAATCAAGGGTGGTGTGGGGAAATATTTTTTTTGTAGAAGAGGGAGCTTGGAACCCTCAGGAGTCCACACCCCGTTTTTTTAGGAGAATGAACGGTGTATGGGTATTTTGCAGGGCATTGAAAGGACGGTGATCCGGACCCTTTATTTGGGTGCCATCCCATGTAGGGGTAACTTCAATGAAAAGGGGGGGAGAATCGCCAAGCGGCAACTCAAGGCCAGTGATATCCAGGGACATGCCATGGACAAATCAAGACTCAGATTAGGGGCATCAAAACGACCTGACAAAACCCCGGAGGAAAACAATATGCCCAAACCCTCCGCTATGGCCACATACAAAAGTTGCACGCAGAAAACTTTTCATAGGGAAAACAGAAAAAAGGAAAGCACAGTCTTTCCGAGATTTGGTTTGGGGTCCCCCCTTTTTTGGGAACTGGGGATGAAGTCCCGAGACGATCAAAAAGTAGATTATGCCAGCAACTAGGGCCCACACCTTCAACATTACTACTGCAGTGTCCATCTTTGGCAACTTTCAGACATCCGAATAGATAAGTCACGGACCAAGTTATCTGGATGACAAAAAAACGGCAGGTTTATGCAATTTCGGAAAAACCCCGCCTCCCGCGTCTTATGGGGTCGGATAAATGCAAGGCAAAATAGTGATATAGAATTGGATAAAAATGCAATAGTAATATATGTGAGTTTTCTATGGTGTATATGTGAGTGGGGTGTGGAAAAGTATGAGTATATGTCTGATATGCAGTATGTGTGTATATTACATTGTATGTTAATGTGGTATGATGAAAGTGTGCGAACTGTGTTGTATGTTCGATGTGTGTTTGTCTGTTGTGTATGTTGATGCAGTGTATATATGTGTGCGATGCATTGTGTATGTATTGTGTATGTAAAGTATGATATCACATTGCTCTGTGTGTGTATTGTTATGTATGTGTATATGTGCGTATATGTTATATATATATATGTATAATATATGTATGTATATTATGTGTGTATATATTATAAATGGGAACCCATAGAAAGATAAGGATTTAAAAAAAAATAAAAAAAAGAAAAACAAAAGTATTTTATAGATGGTAATTAATGGAGGTATATTTATTATTTATGTACAATGTGGACAGCCTAACTTTTAGTAAGTCATTCTTTTCACATTGATGCAGGTTTGAAGTACGTGGTCAGATGCTAGGGCGGGGACTGCTAGGCACCCCTACAGTCCTTTTTGGGCAACGGCATATCCCTCTATGTGGTCTCTAAGTAGACCTTAGACATAGGTCTGTATTATTTTGTCCTAATAAAAAGTATCAAATCAAAACTCAGGCATTAAAAAAACAACAAAAATGACACCCGGCCTAACTTTTTCCCCCGCCATAAAACGGCTCTTCTTCACGCCCCAAATCTCCCCCATCCCTATATTTCGTCTTTAGAGAAAAAATATTTTTATGTCTTGCTTTTTGAGGGTTTTCGAGGTCCATTAACCCAAAAGATCATATTCCTCCCGTTTGAAATTTCACTGCCTTTCCCCCGCTATCCAGCATCGCCTTATTTTGTCTTTTATCTTTTAATGGGCATCCCTCATTTCCCCCAACACGAGACACATGAGATACGTACTTCCCTCCCCCTCTCCCCCTTCCCCCCTTTCCCCCCCCCAAAAGCCCGAGGTTTAAATACAGAATAAAGGACTCCCGGGAAAGGACCCAAGCGATGAAAAGGAGGATTTGATAATAAAATGTTTTTTAAAGGAACAAGGAGGGGATCGGTCCTCTCTATAACTATAAAAGGTACACGCAGAAGACCCATGCTGTCTGCCTCCATATCTGGATG
This sequence comes from Chionoecetes opilio, assembly GCA_016584305.1. NCBI lineage: Eukaryota > Metazoa > Arthropoda > Malacostraca > Decapoda > Majidae > Chionoecetes > Chionoecetes opilio. Next base: position 157,719 of record JACEEZ010008024.1, read on the forward strand.
GAAGGATGGAAGGCAGTTAGGCAGGAAGGAAAGAAGGAAGGAGGAAAGACAGTAAGGAAGGAGAGAAGGAAGGGAAAAAAGAAGAAGGGAAGGGGGTAAGGAAGGAAAGAAGGTAGCTATGTAGGAAGGGAGGAAAGGCAGTAAGTAAGGAAGGTAGGAAGGAAGGAGGAAGCAGTAAGGAAGTAAGTAAGTAAGGAAGGAAGCAGGTTTGACTTTTAATCGCACCCTCGAACTTGCCATAAATCGCTGCATAATTGACAATATTTGAAGTAAACAACTTTTGGGTTTTATGAATTTGTTTACTTTTGATTATTCAACCAGAAGAGACGTTATAAGAACACGTGATCTTTTTAGTAGTAGTTTTTTTAGTAGTAGTTTTTTAGGAAGTGGTAGTAGTAGTAGTAGTAGTAGTAGTAGTAGTAGTAGTAGATGTAGCATAGTAGTAGTAGTAGTAGTAGTAGTAGTAGTAGTAGTAGTAGTAGTAGTAGTAGTAGTAGTAGTAGTAGTAGTAGCAGCAGCACAAGTAGTAGTATCTAATATAATATAGGAGTAGCCGTGTGTATGTCTGTCTGTCTGTCTGTTTTGGGTAACCGAAACTGTAAATTCAATTTTGATGAGAGTAGGCTCAAAAAAATCGCAAATAAATCATAGGTGGTAAGCGGCATGGTCCCATGTCGATTGAATTATTTTGAAGGGGAGTTTTGGGCTAAAAACACTTTAGGAGTATTAGAAAACTCTGCGGTAACGTCTTGCCGCATTCCACAAACTCAGTAGACTCATGGACGTTTGTGTGCGTGTGTGAGTGTGTGTGTGTTGGAATCACACGGAACGTGGTCTACCCCGAGGCACTTTGACCAGTGACCAACGACAGCAACAACACGATTGGAGTTTGCAATCACATGTTGTCTAATATACTACTAATACAAACATCAATACATGGGTCCGAACGGCCCACAATCACTTGTGAATTCCTATACTCATCAGTGGTAGTGGTTAACAAAAAGCCTTTGTGTGTGTGTGTGTGTGTGTGTGTGTGTGTGTGTGTGTGTGTGTGTGTGTGTGTGTGTGTGTGTGTGTGTGTGTGTGTGTGTGTGTGTGTGTGCGTGCGTATGTGTGTGTGTGCGTGTGTGTGTGTGTGTGTGTGTGTGTGTGTGTGTGTGTTATTCACCCATGGTCTTGTCCACGCGAGCTGGCTTGCGATCGCCAGTTTTCACCCTCTCAGTGCGAGCTTGGAGCTCATTATTACCGATCTTTAGGCAATGCTGGGACCTCACACACCACACACCCCCATCCGCTTGCTCAAGGGGGACAGTAACCGCCCGAATTTGTCAGTGAAAAATCCCCGGGAGCGCGAGGATTCGAACCGCCTACCCACAGAATGGGAGCCCGGCACGCTGTCACCTGACCATCGCGCGTGTGTGTGTGTGTGTGTGTGTGTGTGTGTGTGTGTGTGTGTGTGTGTGTGTGTGTGTGTGTGTGTGTGTGTGTGTGTGTGTGTGTGTGTGTGTTAAGGTTATGGGGTAAACATTTGGTTCTTGCCTGGCGTCTCTCCAATATTACTTTTACTGTTATTTTCGTATCGACTTCCTTTAAACAGAAATTCACCTTTCCGTTTTATTTTTTGTTATTTATATATCTGTTTCCACTTTGCGGATATCAACATTACACCGTTTTCCTCCTCTCTCTCTCTCTCTCTCTCTCTCTCTCTCTCTCTCTCTCTCTCTCTCTCTCTCTCTCTCTCTCTCTCTCTCTCTC
>JACEEZ010008024.1:164473-184473 GCA_016584305.1 Chionoecetes opilio
GCCGGCCTGCCCTTCAGAGCAGCGCCGGGCAGCCTGCCAGCGCCTGTTGATGCTGGCGCGGCGAAAATGAAAGGAGAGAAAGAGAGAGAAGTTCAGCCACGTGTAGCCTAATGTAATAAACATGTACAGTCCTGGGCAGCGTCCTGTTAGCAACACGTGCTGAATCACGGCACACCACGCCCCTAAAGTGACTGGGACAGAGAGGCAGGTAGCGGCGAAGCAAAACACAGGGAGGACAGGCAGGATGGGTGTGAGTAAACATCCCTGCAAAGTGCACGCCCCTGGCACACCGCTACCTGGCGAGGCTGCGAGACAAGGAAAGGTGGGAACTGTGTCCTTTCCATGGCGGCCGCAGCGGAACGACTCAGAGGGCGAAGAAGAGGGAGGAGGGGCATGTGGGAAAAAAATTAGGGCAACACAGACGCCACGACGCCCAAGGAAAGGAGAGCGAGTAGGAACACAACATATTTTTTTCATGTGTGTGTGTGTGTGTGTGTGTGTGTGTGTGTGTGTGTGTGTGTGTGTGTGTGTGTGTGTGTGTGTGTGTGGTACGTAAGCCCAAACTCTTCCCCCCCCCCCCCCCAACCCCTTCCCCCGACCTTTTTTCAAAACCCGGGGGCCCCTAAACCTCACCCCCCGGGGGGACCCCCCCCCCCCCCCCCCCCCTCGTCCTGGGCCCCGTCCCCTCGTCCACCCCGCCCTCCCCCCCTTTCGGTTTTTTCTCCCCCTGTATGCCGTGTGTTGGGCCTGGGCAGGGCCCCTTCGGTTGGGGCTACCCGGTTTACCCCCACCCTCCCGAGGCGCAACCAAGCCCCTGCTAGCTACGTGTTGGGTCTTTGTGCTAACCTCCCCGTGGGGTCCTATGGACGTGGTAGTGGTGGTAACAACGTAACGGTGGGGAAAAGAGGGTCGTTTGAGTGACGTAGACATGATGGTGGGGTGGTGAGTAGTGATGATAATGGTGTTGTGGTTGTTATGTGGTGGGGTTTTGATATCCTGAAAAAGATCGGTTGTGATGATTATGATGATGATGGGATTAAAGTTGTTGAAAATAATGAATTACACGTGTAAAGGGTTGTTGGTGTTTTAATATAGTTACAGGGATGTTTTAGGATTCAGTGATATAAAACAAACGATAAAATGATAACAACGAACTCAGGAAAGGGAAACCCAGGAAAGAAAAAAAAAGAGAGAGAGGAGGTTTGAGAGGGAGATGAAAACCCCCAAAAAAAGGGGAAAGAAGAGGAAGAAAGGAGAGAGAGAGAGAGGAGAGAGAGGAGAGAGAGAGGAAGGAGAGGAAAAAGGGGGAGAAGAGGAGAGAGAGAGAAGAGAGAGGGAGAGAGAGAGAGAGTAAAAACATATGAATAACACAAAGGATGCATGAATAGAAAAATTCGTGGATGAAAGAAAAGAAACAAAGCAATACTAATTTTTCTTAAATCGTTCATGTTACTATTGGGTATTACTAACACTAACATTACTACAAAACAAGACTTATCCATCATAAAATCCCCCGGGTGTCCGCCGAGTGTCTAAAATGGTGCTAAACTTGAATGTCCTAAAAAAAAAAATTTAAAAATTAAACTGAAAAAAAAAAAACCATGGATAAAAAAAATGTATAAAAAAGCGATTTTCAGAGATTTTATGCAACGTCCGAAATATTGTGCCCCGATAAGATAATGTAATAATGAGATACAAGGGGATAGAATAATGATAATTACTCCCCACGTAGCATGACAGCCTCGGAAAAAGAAAAATAATAAGAAAAAAGAAAAGAAAAAAAAATAATATAAACCCGGGTTTCATATATATTTTTTTTTTGTCTCTGTGAAAGTGAAAATTTAGAAAAAACATAAAAAAATGGTGTTATAAAACGTGTGTGTGGGCGTTATGTTTTCATTATAACACGGCCGAGAACAAGGAAAGAAATACAGAGGTACGAAGAGAGAGACAGGAGAGAAAAAAGAAAAAAAGAAAGTGTAAAAATTTTAAAACGATATCTTTTTTTGGACAATTATTGAAAGGCCTCAGATATTGTCCTATTAATTTTACTTCGTTCTCTCTCTCTCCCCCTTTTCCCCTTTTCCCCCTTTCTTCTTCTCCTCTCCCTTCCCCTTTCTCTCTCTCTCTCTCTTCTCTTTTCCCCCTTTTCCCTCTTCTCTCTCCCCTCTCTCTCTCTCTCTCTCTCTCTCCTTCTCTCCTCTATCCCCCTGTAATTCTGTCATGCATCCTGGTGGCGTCAACATGCAAGGAAAAACCATGTTATAAGTGATGCGAATTCCTACACGCATTTTTATTTTTAAAATTATACTATTTCATTACCATTTTTATCATTATCTTTTTACTTTACCCATGTTTATTACTTTTATATTTTATTATGATGTCACTCTTGTTCTTTCCCCCTAGTTTAATTTTCCTTTTCTTCCCTTTCCCTTCCTTTTCTCTCTTTCTTTCTTTTTCCCCTTTTTCACATTTTAAATTCCCTGCAGGTTCACGCGCACTTTGTAACCGTGGAATACAACAAAAAATCAGTGCTACTATTACACACTACTAATGTATTGGTTACTGGCCACACTCCTGTTTTCATTACCCATGAAAACGGGGTGTTTTTGCATCCATTAGCGGGGGAACACAAGCACTTAGGCAAAACAAGGAGGTATAGTGTTCCTGAACGGCCCTGGCGAGAACACGAAAGGGCGGGAACCAAAAGGGAGCAGCAGCCATCCATAGGGGATTAAATATAAACAAAAAAGGTAAGGAAAGAAAAGGGTAAATAATGGTTCTCGCCCCACGTTAAGTTTTGGCGAAAATGGGGCCCCCTCACTCCCCCCTTCCGAACGCACGGGATTGGCTGAGGGGTTGGGTGTTGGGTGAGAATACCTTACTCCAAGTTCCCCCCTAAGGCCCCAACCCCAACACCTCAGCCAAACCCGGCGTTGGGGAAGGACGAGTAAGGGGGCCCCCTTTTCGCCAACTTAACGTGCGGCGAGTATAGGGAAGGTTTTTGTGTATATACAAGAGACGTTAGTTTGGCATGTAACGAGGAGGGAAAGGAGGTTTTTGGGTTAAGAGAGTAATGGTTAAAGGGGGTAAATTTTGGTTATTTCGGTAGGTAAACAAGACAAAAAAACGTTAGTGTTCAAGTGATATAAAAATATTAATATTAAAAAAATTTGGGAAAAAAGGTTTGACACAGCTCAGTCGTTTACCAACATCACTTAAAATGTCTAAAAAGCAAAGGTGTTTAGGATGAGGCTCTTAAATAAACCATAATATTAAAAAAACCCCGAGTAAATCAAAAACATAAAGCAAACACGATACCAAAAAAAAAAACCATTTTTCTTTTACCCCGAAAAAAACAAACAAAAAAATATACTAAAAAATTTTTTTGACACCCCAAAAAAAAACTGCTAAAAATTGTTGTGGCCCCAAAAAACCCCCCAGAATTACAAACATGCCCCCCCCAAACCACCACCACCACCACCACCCCCCAAAACAACAAAACAACATCGTACCTGCAAGCTAATCACGGCGGGGTAATAAAAGTGATTTTTATTTTTCACGAGCGTGGGGTGGTGGTGGTGGTAGTGGTAGTGGTAGTGGTGGTGGGCAGTGGTGGTGGTGGGTTTTATACAGAATATGAATTACCATCAGCCTAACCAGCCCCTAATGCGCTTCGCCTACTTCAAATATTCCAAATACCGTCCAAATCGGAAAACATAGAAGTAGACATTAAATTGCGTTTGCAATAGAATAATGTTTTTACGTAGTTGTATTTACCTAGAGTTATAGATACAGGGTGAAAATACTCAATGGTCTGTAACGAATATATATATTTTTTTTTTCCCTTTATTTTTTTATTTTTGATTGAAATTTTTTTTTTTTTTTTTTTATTTTGTTTATTTATTATTTTTTTCATTATATTTTTAATATTTTCTTTTTTGATGGTGTGTGTGTCTGTTGTACCCCCCCTCTATAAGGGCCAAGAAAAGTCAAGTTAATGGAGCCCCAGAACAATAATATATAAAAAAAACACGAAAAAACATATCCGATACCCGAAAATTTAAATCAACCCCTTTCACAACCCAATTAAATAAAAAAAAATTCATACATAAAAGACCCGAGGTTATAAAATTTATAAAAGAGAAAGGACATTTAAAAGACCATCAGGGTGGGGGAAAAGGGGACGGGATTTACATCAAAAAAACTGACTTTAGGGGGAAATCAAAAAAAAAGGGATTTTGGGGGGGCAAAGAGAAATTTTAACCCCCAATTTTTTTTGTTTTTTTTTTAGGGGAAAAAATTTTTGTAGGGTTGGAGGAGGGGAGGGGAGGGGAAAAAAAAAGGAGGGGGGGAAAGAGGAAGGGGGAGGAGGAAAGAAAGGTTAGGCGAGAAAAGTTTTTTGGCCAAATAAAAAGAAATCTAAGGAAAATTTTTAAAAAGTTAGCAAACTTTGGTCGTGTGGTGGGGGGGGGGGGGGGGGGGGGGGGGGGGGGGGGGGGGGGGGAGAGGGTTTGGCTTTGTGTCTTTTTTTCCCCTCTCTCCTTTTTCAAAATTTTCCTCTTCTCGCTTTTTTTTTTTTTTTTTGTTTTTTTTCATTTTATTATGCCCCCTTACTCCCCCCCCAACCCCCCCTTCTCCCCCATTCTCCTTCTTTCACTTTTCTTTTTTTTTTCTTTCCTTCCCTTAGCTTTTTCCCTTCCAATACCCCCCTTTCCCTTTTTTTTCCCTTGACTGCCTGAAAACCCTTTTTTTTTTTTTCTTTTTTCCATTCCCTTAAACCGCCCTCCAATTCTTTTTCTTTTTTTGCCCATTCCTTCGTCACCTGCCCTTCCCTCCCTCCTTCTGCCTCCCTCCTCCTCCTTCGTCTCCCCTCCCTCTTCCTTCTTCACCTTCCCTCCCCCCTCCTCTCCTTCCCCTCCCCTGTGGCTCCTGGCTCCCCTGTGGCTCCTGGCTCCCCCAATCCATACATCAACGCCCCAATCCCCAGTCTCTCGAAGGGGTTTCTCGTGTTCTCCTGAACGTAAAATACCAAAAATGAGGAAAATTCTTTATTGTAACTTATTCATCGAACACCTTTACTATTTTGAGAAAAAAGAGGAGAGAGAGAGAGAGAGAGAGAGAGAGAGAGAGAGAGAGAGAGAGAGAGAGAGAGAGAGATATATATATATATATATATATATATATATATAATATATATATATAGAGAGAGAGAGAGAGAGAGAGAGAGAGATGGAGGAAGAGAGGATTGTACAATTCAAACTTCGTTTTTGTATTTTTTTCTTTCATCTTCAACTTTCAACTTTCAACTTCATCTTCATCTTCATCTGTGTGTGTGTGTGTGTGTGTGTGTGTGTGTGTGTGTGTGTGTGTGTGTGTGTGTGTGTGTGTGTGTGTGTGTGTGTGTGTGTGTGTGTGTGTGTGTGTGTGTGTGTGTGTGTGTGTGTGTGTGTGTGTGTGTGTGTGTGTGTGTGTGTGTACGTCTGCCTCTCTCTTTAATCATCAACCTTGTCCCCTCCCCTCTCTCTCTCTCTCTCTCTCTCTCTCTCTCTCTCTCTCTCTCTCTCTCTCTCTCTCTCTCTCTCTCTTGATGACCAGTTCCCCCCTCTCTCTCTCTCTCTCTCTCTCTCTCTCTCTCTCTCTCTCTCTCTCTCTCTCTCTCTCTCTCTCTCTTTGATGACCACTTCCCCTCTCTCTCCCTCTACAGTTCCCACAATTACCTCGCCACTCAAGGTAAAAAGTATCCCCGTCATTACCTGGAACGCCTTTGTCGCCTCATTACCGCCAATTAACACTCAGGTAGCGGAGCGGCCCTTCACATTACATCAGACAACATGCTGGGGTGACATCATCATCAATTAACTACCTGTATTTTTGTCCTTATATGCCTCCCTATGTCTGGCAATATAGGTTTCAGTTTTATCAATATACATTTTTTGGAACGTTTTGATCACTAGTTTTTGATAAGATAAATACAATGTAAAGTGTTAGAATTCACCTGGTCTTATATTTATTATATTATCCTTATCTATTTCGAATTTCTGATTTCTTTTAACTAATGGCTCTCTATAAATTTTTAGTTTATTTTTATGTTGTACTTCAGTCATATCTATTTTTCGTATTTTTTATTTATCTTAACTAATGGCTGTATGTAGGAATCTAGTATATCATTTTTCCTTTGGTTTTCTAGAATTATGAGTGTATCAGCAATGGAGACTTCGTAAAATAATTAAGTAGGTATAACAAATTTTACTCTCATCTTTTCCTGACGCGGTTGAGAGTTTAATGTACTAAATAATACAGGTCACGTGTGGGAAGTCAACAGGTTCGAGTAAGGACGGTCATTCATGTCACCCTTCCTTCTCTTTAGTATCTTCCTTCTCTGTAGTATATACCCTTCAAAAATGCACAATATTTGAGTGTGAAAATTGTGTGTGTGTGAGTGTGTGTGTGTGTGTGTGTGTGTGTGTGTGTGTGTGTGTGTGTGTGTGTGTGTGTGTGTGTGTGTGTGTGACTGTGTGCATGTGTGCGTGGTGTATGGTGTGTGTGTGTGGTGTGTGTGTGTGTGTGTGTGTGTGTGTGTGTGTGTGTGTGTGTGTGTGACTGTGTGCGTGTGTGCGTGGTGTATGTGTGTGTGTGTGTGTGTGTGGTGTGTGTGTGTGTGTGTGTGTGTGTGTGTGTGTTGTGTGTGTGACTGTGTGCGTGTGTGTGGTGTGTGTGTGTGTGTGTGTGTGTGTGTGTGTGTGTGTGTGTGTGTGTGTGTGTGTGGTGTGTGTGGTGTGTGTGTGTGTGGTGTGTGTGTGTGTGTGTGAGACGTGTGTGTGTGGTGTGTATGTGTGTGTGTGTGTGTGTGTGTGTGTGTGTGTGTGGTGTGTGTGTGTGTGTGTGTGTGTGTGTGTGACGTGTGTGTGTGTGTGTGTGTGTGTGTGTGTGGTGTGTGTGTGTGTGTGTGGTGTGACGTGTGTGTGTGTTGTGTGTGTGTGTGGTGTGTGTGTGTGTGTGTGTGTGTGTGTGGTGTGTGTGTGTGTGTGTGTGTGTGTGTATTGTGTGACTGTGTGTGTTGTGTGTGTGCGTGTGTGGTGTGTGGTTGTACGTGTTGTGTGTGGTGGTGTGTGTGTGTGTGTGTGGTGTGTGTGTGTGTCGGCTGCGTGTATGTGTGTGTGACAGTGTGTGTGTGTTGCGTGTGTGTTGTGTGTGTGTTGTGTTTTTTACTCTCTCTCTCTCTCTCTCTCTCTCTCTCTCTCTCTCTCTCTCTCTCTCTCTCTCTCTCTCTCTCTCTCTCTCTCTCTCTTTTCCATCGGCAAAATATACGAGCTCAGCACCGTAGACTTGCATAAAAAGACACGTAGATGCTGGCCTGAATGGAGGAGGAGGAGGAGAGGAGGAGGAGGAGGAGGAGGAGGAGGAGGAGGAGGAGGAGGAGGAGGAGGAGGGAGGAGGAAAAGCGTTAGGTAAGATCAGGATTCTTCTCTCTTTCGTTGTTTAGACCTGCGTTTGGACACACAAAAAAGAGGCCATATCTTGTTAAGGGGTCAGTGTTGGGGAAGCAAGGCGAGCAATTTTTTGTAAGGGAATGATGGAGAGTTGTTGGCAGGGATTTATAAGATTTGTTGAGTGGAAGGGATGGAGGGTGGGTGTGTGGGTAAGTGGTGGGTGTGGGCTTGTGGGATTTAAACTATCAAGTGAAGGATGGGATGGTTTGTTGTGTGTGTGTGTGTGTGTGTGTGTGTGTGTGTGTGTGTGTGTGTGTGTGTGTGTGTGTGTGTGTGTGTGTGTGTGTGTGTGTGTGTGTGTGTGTGTGTGTGTGTGTGTGTGTGTGTGAGTTTTGTTTGTGCTTTCGTTTTTTGTAATCTATATCATCATCATTGCTATCATTATTATCATCATATATATCATAATAATATAAGCGAAAGTGTGTGTGTGTGTGTGTGTGTGTGTGTGTGTGTGTGTGTGTGTGTGTGTGTGTGTGTGTGTGTGTGTGTGTGTGTGTGTGTGTGTGTGTGTGTGTGTCTGTGTGTCCGCGATAGGTGCCGCCCCCCGTGCCCCAATCCCATCATATGGCACAGTTTTGGAACCAGCTCGACCAGGGGCAACTGTTAAGCCCACTTATGAGATGATCCGATCACCTTTTTTTTTTTTCTTGTTTTTTTAGCAGCCTATTAGCGAGAACTGTGAAAAAAAAATGTGGGTTGCGAGAATTGAGGAAACCTTGATGTAGGGTGATGGGTAATGGGTGAGTGAATGGGTGGGGTGATGGGTAATGGGTGTGGGGTGATGGGTGAGTGAATGGGTGGGGGGTGATGGGTGATGGGTGATATTGATATTGATATTGATATATTTATTTGGCCATGTAGTTTTGTACATATGAACATATTACATATAGTGATAAAGCCAGGTCCAATAAGCCGAAGCTTTTATAGGACCTGAAAGCTATAATACATAATAACATAGCAAGGGACTGGTCAGGCCATTTTGAATATATAACATTTTATGGATGATAATATGGAAGTTAACAATAGTAAACCAATCATTTTAAATGCATAAAAAAAAAAATCTTAATAACCATAAAAAAAAAAAAACCACAATATGACATTTATGGTTGTAAAGAGTTTATAAATTTTCATTGTATTTGTCAAGCATGCTTTTTATCAAGTTACGTTTGAAAGATTTTAAGTTTTCATCAGTAATAAAATGTTCTGGTAAGTTGTTCCAGCTTTTAGTTCCTCTTGACAAGATACTCTGTTGTGCATGTGATGTCCTGCACAATGGTATACGTAAATCATGTGGTCTTCGGGTTACATTGTAGGGTATTGCTCTAAAGCCAAGGTCTAAAGGTAAAGAGTGTATGGATTTATGTACAAAAAGATTGGTTTGAAGGAGTATGATATCTGGAAGCTTTAATAACTTGAAGTCTCGGAAAATACTGATGGTATGGTCATAACGATTTTTAAAGAACATAACACGTAACAACTTTTTCTGACTAATAAAGAGACTGTCAATAAAGGTTTTATAGGCACCTCCCCATAAAGATGAACAATATAAAAGATGTGGATATATTAGGGTAAAATAAACTTGTAGTAAACATTTTACATTCAAATAGTGCCTTAGTCTGTAAAGTATGCCTGTGTATAACGATATCCTAGATTTCACCATATCAATATGTTCTTTCCATTTCAACTTACTATCTATATATATCCCTAGAAGTTTTAAATTCGAAAACCTCATGTAATGATAGATTATTTATCTTTATTTGTGTGTGTACTGGCTGAGTCATAAGGGGACTGGAGACCATAAAGCAAGTTTTATTAATATTTAAAGTTAATTTGTTGCTCTTAATCCAATTTGAAACTTTATTTAATTCTTCATTCAATGTAATTGTAATATTTTCAAGATTTTGGCCTTGAATGAAGATTGTGGTATCATCAGCGAAAAGTATGAATTCAAGTTTATTACTGCTACGAATGATGTCATTTATGTATATTAAAAAAAGCACAGGACCAAGAATTGAACCCTGGGGTACTCCACATGTGATGTCATTATAAGGAGATGATGTATTATTATATGATGTATATTGCTTTCTATGACTTAAATAACTTTTGAACCAGTTGTGAGCACTACCACGTATTCCATAGATAGATAATTTGTGTAATAAGATTGTGTGAGAAATTGTGTCAAATGCTTTTGTGAGGTCACAAAAAACTGTTATTTGTAGCATTTTATTGTCCAGTGCATTGTAAATGTTCTGACAGATATGGTAGACTGCTAATTCAGTGGAAAACTGGGGACGGAATCCATGTTGAGTTGGAGTTAAAATTGAGTGTTTTGAGAGGTAACCCATTAATCTCATTACCATTACTTTTTCAAAAACTTTACTAAAGCTTGGCAATATTGAAATTGGTCTATAATTTTGCATTAAAGAATTGTCACCTTTCTTGAAAAAAGGGACAATTCGAGCAATTTTCATTCGATCTGGAAAGGTACCCTCTTGAAATTATTTATTTATAATGAATACTAGAAATGGTGAAATTATTTCAGAGCATTCTTTTATTATTTTTAATATTTATTTCATCATGGCCAGGAGATGTAACTTTCATATTTGCAATTACTGATTTTATTTCAGCTGGTGTTGTAGGTCTTAAATAAAAAGAAAAAGGGAGTGGTTCTGGAAGATATATGTTAAATGGCTCTTGTGTATCTTGAATGTTATTAGCAAGTGTGCTACCTATACTGCTGAAATGATTATTAAATGACCTAGCCACATTTTGATTATCAGTGATTGTATCGCCATTGACAAGAAAAGAAGGTGAGGGAATAGGTGGGGGGTGATGGGTGAGTGAATGGGTGTGTGGTGATGGGTAATGGATGAGTGAATGGGTGTGTGGTGATGGGTAATGGGTGAGTGAATGGGTGGGGGGTGATGGGTAATGGGTGAGTGAATGGGTGGGGGGTGATGGGTAAGGCGTTAATACATATATTTCTACATCCATGATTTCAGGAAAGTTAGAAGGGGCTATCTGGAGAGTCTGTGTTACACACTCTCCAGAAAGCTGTGTTTGGTGGGCCGAAGGCCCACCAATAGCTCTCCGCAGGAGCTAGCCAAAAAGTCCGCCCGGAGGGCGGCTTTGCGGCTAGTCACTAATATAATTTTCATTATCATCACCACCACTACTACTACTACTACTACTACTTCTACTACTACTACTACTACTACTTCTACTACTACTACTACAACTACAGCTAGAACAACAACTACCCTACCGGTAGAACAACAATTACCACTATTACCGCTACTTCCACAACCACCACCACCAACATCCTCTCAAACTCACACCTATTTCCAATCACCAATCTCTTCTCTAAACACACCTTCACCACCCTCCACACCAGGCAACCAAGGCCAAACACCAGTCAGATCACAACCAAGAACACATGACACACAGCCGAGACGCACGGCCGTAGACGCACTAATGGCAACACCTCCCATGTATCAAGGCACAACGAGACACTTGGATCACGGGCGCGGGAACAAGGCAGGGGAAAGAGAGGCGGTGCTGAGGAATACTTACACGGCACCAGCTGGATTAAGGTTGTTGTGTTGTATTGTAGGCCGCGGAGGAGTGTAGGGGGGGAGAGAGAGAGAGAGAGAGAGAGAGAGAGAGAGAGAGAGAGAGAGAGAGAGAGAGAGAGAGAGAGAGAGAGAGAGAGAGAGAGAGAGAGAGAGAGAGAGAGAGAGAGAGAGTGTAACACTGGACAACCACAAGAAGACCAACCTCGCTGTATTGTTGCCTTAGAAGTCTAGAAGTTACCTAGAAGGAGGAGGATATTCATCTATATATAACTAGTACATGGAAACACAAACCACGCAGACCCAGGGTTCAAACGGAGGAAAAACTTAGAGCCAAAAAAGAGGAGACCTGCTCTAAACTCTAAACCTAACTCTGCCTAGAGGAAAAAAACAATAACACAAAATCACTCCTTGACAAACGCCAACAAAAAGGTGCAGGGCGCTGGTCGCCTAGCCTTATCACAGACCTTGTTGCAGGAGATGGCGGTTCAGTTTGCTTTGAGAATTATTTATGACGTTGCACAGCACTACGGAGGAAGTTTATTGCATTCTCCAACGACGCCATTGTTAAACTAGAATATAGTACAGTTGTAGTCTAGTTGTATCTGTCTGCATCTTAGTTTTACTGTTACTTCTCGTTTGTAATGATTCATCAATCTCTGAGAGTTCGTAAACGCTTTAAGAATCTTCTACTTTTAAACAGTCAATTAGGTTTCCTCGTAGACGACATTTATCGAAAGGTTCCTTATTATACGACCTACACAAAGAGGTGACCATCTTCGTAGCCTTACGCTGGCTAGCATTTGATGTTGCAATGCCCTTTGTATGGCGAGGTAACCAAAATTGTACTATATGTACTCCAAGTGAGGGTTGACTAAGCTGATATACAGAGATAAAATCATTTATGTATTCTTGAAGGAAAACTTTCTTGATATCGACAGTATTATATCAGGTTACACACACACACACACACACACACACACACACACACACACACACACACACACACACACACACACACAGTGTGAGGTCCCAGCATTACCCAAAGATCGGTAATAATGAGCTCCAAGCTCACACCGGAAGGGTGAAACTGTGATCGCGAGTCTGACTCGCGTGGACAAGACCATGGTTGAATAACACAAACACACACACACACACACACACACACGCACACACACACACACACACGAACACACACACCACCAAGGTTTTATCACTGACAAAAGCGGGTAATTACTGTGTTAAGTAAGGGGATGGAGCACGTGTGGTGTGTGTGATTTGTTTCCCAGCTTTCAATGATGCTTTGATCACTGTAGTCACGATGTCATTATAACCTCTATGTAGCCTGTAGCAAGGGTGAGAAGGGCGTGTCGGGGTGTCAGCCTGGAGTTGGTGTGACAGGCTCAGCGGGATGTGATTATAACCTCTATGCAGCCCACAGTAAGGGTGAGAAGGGTGTGTCGAGGTGTCAGCCTGGAGTTGGTGTGCCAGGCTCAGCGGGATGTAATTATGACCTCTATGCAGCCCACAGTAAGGGTGAGAAGGATGTGTCGGGGTGCCGTCCTAGGCAGGTCCTACCTGGAGAGCGATAGGTCACGAGTGTATTAAAAAAAAGATCCTTAATATTGCCAGGGTACCTGTTTGGCAGCACTCTGAGTGAGGTAAGAGTTACAGACAATGGGCCTCAGAATGTCCAAGAATATGGAGGAAGAGGAAGACAAGCCCCGCGGCTGCCTGGCCTGCTGCGCCTGCTTCCTGGCGCCCTTCAAGCGGCGGCGTGGACGACGCCCCAAGAAGAGTGACAACAACGTCACTGCAGGCGACGAGGAAGCGATCAAGGTTGTGGTCGACGGCCTCGCGTTTCCCGTGGCGGACACGGTGGAGAAGGCGACCATCGTGTCTCCAGCGGCGGACACAGAGACACCGGCCATCGTGTCTCTCGCTGCAGAACACGAAGGTGTTGCAGCTACAGAGAGCTTCATTCCGATGAGCGCCTCAATGAGACGAAGGGCTCGCCGAAATAAACAAAAGGAACGAAGAATGAACCAGGGTGGGCCGTCGGGCGCCGACACCACCCCGGCCGCCGCCACGGACGTGACCAGCGAGAAGGCAGACGCTCTCCCTGGCCCGCCGCGAAGACGACCGCGTCCACCGAGACAGCCGCAACTCAGCAGGATCCCAGAGGAGGGACCTCCATCGAGAGGTTACCCTCAGATGGGACTTCGAGCGAGAGGCTGCCATCACGAGGGACCTCAATCAAGGGGTTACCCTCAAATGGGACTCAGATCGAGAGGCTGCCCTCAAATGGGACTTTAATCGAGAGGCTGCCCTCAAGAATTACCTCGATCAAGATGTTACCCTCAAATGGGACTTCGAGCGATAGGTTAGCATCAGGAGGGGCCTCGATCAAGAGGCTGCCCTCAAGAATTACCTCGATCAAGATGTTACCCTCAAATGGGACTTCGAGCGATAGGTTAGCATCAGGAGGGGCCTCGATCAAGAGGCTGCCCTCAAGAATTACCTCGATCAAGATGTTACCCTCAAATGGGACTTCGAGCGATAGGTTACCATCAGGAGGGGCCTCCATCAAGAGGCTGCCTTCAAGAATTACCTCGAGCGAGAGGTTACCCTCAAATGGGACTTCAAGCGATAGGTTACCATCAGGAGGGGCCTCGATCAAGAGGCTGCCCTCAAGAATTACCTCGAGCGAGAGGTTACCCTCAAATGGGACTTCGAGCGAGAGGTTACCATCAGGAGGGGCCTCGAGCGAGAGGTTACCCAGAGCAGGACCATCGGCCCGGGAGGATCCCTGAGCAGACATCTTACTACAGATCCTCCCGACCGTCGCCCAGGGTTCGTGTGTTTGGGCGTGACGGGCGTGCATTCTACACCACGTGGGAGGACGCTGCGTACGGCACCTTTCACGCCTGCCAGCGGCAGTGGCGCGGCGACCAGCGTGACGGCAACTGAGCCTCAGGTTGATACCGTGAATAACATAACTCTTTAACTAAACCACCACGTTGACATAAATCATTGAATGGCTTCGTTAGAATGACGACAACAGCCTCGCGGAAAGTAAAGGAAAGAAGACGACGACAAACAAGCGCGACGCCTTCTCTCCCCTGAGTCCCTGCATGGGGGCGCGAGGGGACTGTTTCCCCTCACAACACCCGCTTCATTGCCACACACCACCATGGCTTATTCACTGCATTATACTTTTAACACTTCAACACAGTTCTTTACAAATCTGGTTATAATTATATACTTTATCTATAATTATTCTAACTTCAGTGACTTTGGTAAATACTGAATGTGTGTATTCATCTTGTTGTACTTTGCAGGGCCTGAGCTACACTCGTATGGCCCCGTCTCCATATCTACATTTTCATTAATATAATATGTCTATATGGGACTATATGGAGGAGGACGAGGAGTAACAGGATTTATGACGAAATCTTGGGTTTATTTCAATGGCGGGTCTGTATATAATAGTTCCTCGTACCTGATGACCTACTGCTTGTTCCTTCCTTCCTTTCTCTCTCTCTCTCTCTCTCTCTCTCTCTCTCTCTCCTCTCTCTCTCTCTCTCTCTCTCTCTCTCTCTCTCTCTCTCTCTCTCTCTCTCTCAACAACAAAACACTCATTACAAATACCGCCCTTTCTGCCTCCATACACATACAAATCATAAGCACTTAACCCCTTTCCCACACAGATCTTTCCTTTGCTATAAAAAGTCGTATGTTGTTAGCCATACAATTACGAAAAGTAACTGAATATAGCGAATTAGTTAGTCGACAATGATACTAAACAGGTCATACATAATCTATAAAATATTGCTTATAAACACTAAAAATCGTTTAATGGTAGCCAAATTACAATGGAAATTACGTTCTGGGTCTCAAGGGGTTAATGAAAAAGTCATACACTCGTGAGGCTTGTAATGACACAGGTGATCATTACAGGTCAATAAACAAAGCTTCAAGGCAATACAGGTGTCGCCTCGTGCCACAGGTACATTATGAACAGGTCATGAATACAATAAAAAAGTAAAGAAGGGAGAATTATTTTATTAACCCCTTGAGACACAGAACGTAATTTCCATTGTAATTTGACTACCATTAGACGATTTTTAGTGAATATAAGCAATATTTTATAGATATGACCTGTTTAGTATCCTTGTCCACTAGCAAATTTCGCATGTTCAGTTACTTTTCGTGATTTTATGGCTAACAACAGACAATTTTTTTATAGGAAAGGAAAGATCTGGGTGTGAAAGGGTTAAGGGTAAATTATGAACCAGTAATAAAAGAATAATAGTAAAGAAGGAAGAGAGGGGCGTCACGTTCACAGTTCAGGTAGTAATTAGAGGTAAATAAACAGTGGGGCAGGTAATGAGGGGAAAAAGTCATTAGAGCTGTACATCTGGGGTGAGGGGAAGTGAGGGAGAGGGAGTGAGGGGAAGAGGTAGGGAGTGAAGGGAAGTGAGAGGGAGTGAGAAGGAGTGAGTGAGGGGGAATGAGAGGGAGTAAGATGGAGTGAATGAGAGGTAGGGTGTTAGGGGAAGTGAGAGGGAGTGATGGGAAGTGAGAGGGAGTGAGAGGGAGAAGCAGTGAGAGGGAGTGAGGGGAAGTGAGAGGTAGGGAGTGAGGGGAAGTGAGGGAGTGAGAGAAAGTGAGAGGGAGTCAGAGAGAGTGAGTGAGGGGAAATGAGAGGCAATGCATAGTTGCCTAATCAAATCCCACTCCACGACGATAATGAACTCAGGTAATAGGCGTAACTCTTTCCTTTCTAATTAAGGGCAATAAAGTGATATTGTTAAAAACCATTGTGTGTGTGTGTGTGTGTGCGTGTGTGTGCGTGTGTGTGTGTGTGTGCGTGTGTGTGTGTGTGTGCGTGTGTGTGTGTGTGTGTGTGTGTGTGTGTGTGTGTGTGTGTGTGTGTGTGTGTGTGTGCGTGTTCCCCCTTTCCAAACACACACACACACAAGCAAGCATACACATACATTCCCCTTACTATACACACACGTCCTCTCCTTCACTCCCCTCATCTGCTTTACATTCCGCGTCCCTCCTGCCGCCCTGTCTTCAATGGGCGTAACACACCTAGTCACCCTTGACAAGGAGATAAAAGAATAGCAGAAAGGAAACACTACTCCCACGTTTTGATGGGGGTAAAAAGAAGGAGGAGGAGGAGGAGGAGGAGGAGGAGGAGGAGGAGGAGGAGGAGGAGGAGGAGGAGGAGGAGGAGGAGGAGGAGGAGGAGGAAGAGGAGGAGGAATACATAGGAATACATAGGAACTAGGAAATAGACGTCCAGACTAAAGATGTGGAACGTGTCCAAGCGCGCACTGGCTAATGTCAACTTTTTAAATACCCTCACCTTAAAATACTTCTATTACAACCTGACCTAACCCAACTTAACCTTCACCATCCCCTTCTTTGATTTTCTTTACTTTTTACAAAGAAAAGAAAAGGGCTAAATTGTAATTTGTTTTTTTTAAACCATAAATGGTATTTATTTAATCAGAGAAATTAACTAAACTCCAGCATAAATCTGCTCTTCTTTGTTTGCCTGGTGTTGAATTATCAGCAAGAATAGTGTGACTTCTTGTTGGCTTATATGCACTCTAGACCTTGCCCCCATTCGTGGAGTAAACATTTTACAAGCCTATATGCACTCTAGACCTTGCCCCCATTCGTGGAGTAAACATTTTACAAGCCTATATGCACTCTAGACCTTGCCCCCATTCGCAGAGTAAACATTTTACAAGCCAATATGCACTCTAGACCTTGCCCCATTCGTGGAGTAAACATTTTACAAGCCTATATGCACTCTAGACCTTGCCCCCATTCGTGAAGTAAACATTTTACAAGCCAATATGCACTCTAGACCTTGCCCCCATTCGTGGAGTAAACATTTTACAAGCCAATATGCACTCTAGACCTTGCCCCCATTCGGGGAGGAGTTAAACATTTTACAAGCCTATAGGACAGATTCACCAATCTATTAGTACAAAGAATGAATTCGGCTGAAATAGGTGTCCAGCGAGCGAAGCTGAGCTTGGACAATAACAGACACCAGGAGACTTATTGGTCCATAACTAAGGTATCTGTTGAACTACCATACAACTAAATATCAACACATGTAATGAAACAGTTGGAAAATGATACCATGTCCCTAAAGAAGATATGAACATGGAAGTTTCTAGTGAAGAATGATAGGATATGAAATATTACTAACTAACAACTAACACTAACACTAATCGATCGGGGGACTATAATATTGATTCGCAGTGGCACTAGCAATAACCCATTTACTTTACAAGTGCGCCTCAGCGTTCAAGTCTGTTTTAAATGTAAGTGTTGTTTGTGATGGCTTTGACAACATTTGCTGGTAACTTGTTCCATCGATCAACGACTCTAACATTGAAATAAATTTTTACGGAATCTGTGAATGATGCCAACGTTGGACCGTTTAGTTTTAAACCGTTTATTTTGTGACACTGAGGAGGAACGGCGCGAATAGGTTCTCTTGATTAATGACCCCAAAACCTTTTAGGAATCTTAAAGAGTTCTATCAAGTCCCCAGGATTCTACGATCCTTTAAGGAAAAAACATATTAAGTTTCCGCAATCTCTCTTCATAAGATGAATTTCGCAGAGAGGGAATTTGTTTCGTTGCTCCTTCTTTGCACTGATTCCAATTTGGCTTGTCCTTTACGAAAACAGGCGACCAGAATGAATTTGCATATTCTAAGTGCCGGACAGTTAACCAAAGACGGGATAATCGTGTCATTACTTCGGTAGTTTTATGTCAAAGTTGCGTTTAATGAAGCCCAACAATCATATTCGCCTTTTACTGGCAGCTAGGCAAGCGGACTGGTTTTAGATCAATTAATGATGATGGACACCTAAATCCTTTTCCTGCTGAACTTCAGTTAACGATTATTTGAATTTTGATAGTTATATGATAACATGTCATATAATACTGAGGCGAGTGTGAAGCAGTCATTTGACCACAAGACATTTGAGTTCCCCAAGTCATAAAAACACAGTCATCTGTCCCTGTCCAAATGTCCCCTAGGACCAAACCGGACAAACCGTCATCAAGTGTTCCCTTCTCAAGGCGACTTGACCGCAAGTTTATCAATAAAATGTCGGAAGAGAGAGAGAGAGAGAGAGAGAGAGAGAGAGAGAGAGAGAGAGAGAAGAGAGAGAGAGAGAGAGAGAGAGAGATGATGAGAGAGAAGAGGAGAGAGAGGAGAGGAGAGAGAGAGAGGAGAGAGAGAGAGAAGAGAGAGAAAGTAGACGAAGAGAGAGAACGACACGAGAGAGAGAGGAGAGAGAATAAGAGGGAATACAAAGAGAATGGGAAGAGGGGAAAATGGAGAAAGAATGAGAGAAGACATAATAAGAGAGAATGAGAGTGATGATTCAAAAAACGAGAAGGGAGATATAAAAGGGGGGGGGGGGGTGGGGGGTGGGACCCCCAGGGTACTAATAGATAGGACAATGAGATGAGAGAGATGAGAGAGAGAGAAGAGAGAGAGATTTCAGAGAGAGAGAGAGAGTAGAGAGAGAGAGAGAGAGAGAGACGAGAGATGATGGAGAGAGAGAGAGAGACGAGTGAGAAGAGAAGGAGAGAGAGAGAGAGAGAGACGATATAGAGGCGATCTTTTCGAGCGGAGGACGATTAGAGCAACTACTTTTTCGAGCGGAGGCGTTCGAGCGAATACTTTCGATGCGGAGGGACGATTAGAGCGAATACTATTCGAGCGGGAGGACGATAGGAGCGATACTTTTCGAGCGGAGCGACCGATTTAGACCGAATACTTTTTCGAGAGGAGGACGATTAGACCGAATACTTTTTCGAGCGGAGGACGATTAGACCGAATACTTTTTCGAGCGGAGACGATTAGTACCGAAATATTTTTCGAGCGGAAGGACGATTAGAACCGAATACTTTTTCGAGCGAGAACGATTAGAACGAATACTTTCGAGCGAAGAGGGCCGATTAGACCAATATTTTCGAGCGGGAGGACGATTAGACCGAAATACTTTTTCGAGCGGAGGACGATTAGCCGAAATACTTTTTCGAGCGGGAGGACGATTAGACGAAGATTTTTTTCGAGCGGAGGACAATTCGAGCGAATTACTTTTTCGAGCGAATACTTTTCGAGCGGAGGACGATTCGAGCGAATACTTTCGAGCGGAGGAGGATTAGAGCGATACTTTTTCGGCGGAGGGACGATATCGAGCGAAATTGTTCGAGCGGAGGACGGATTTAGAGCGAATACTTTTCGAGCGGTGGAAGATTCGAGCGAATACGTTTCGAGCGGAGGACGATTCGAGCGAATACTTTTCGAGCGGGAGGACATTCGAGCGAATATTTTTGAGCGGAGGACGATCGAGAGAATTACGTTTCGAGCGAGGAAGATTCGAGCGAATACTTTTTTCGAGCGGAGGACGATTCGAACGCGAACTTTTCGAGCGGAGGCGATTCGAGCGATTACTTTTTCGAGCGGAGGACCGATCTGAGCGAATACTTTTTCGAGCGGAGGGACGATTAGAACCGAATACTTTCGAGCGGAGGACGATTCGAGCGAATACTTTTTCGAGCGGAGGACGATTAGACCGAAATACCTATATTCGAGCGGAGGACGATTCGAGCGAATACTTTTCGAGCGGAGGACGATTAGACCGACTACTTTTTCGAGCGGAGCGACGATTCGAGAGTAGACTTTTTCGAGCGGAGGGACGATTTCGAGCGAATACTTTTCGAGGGATCGTGATGGACGATTCAAGCGAATACTTTTTCGAGCGTAGGGACGATTCGAGCTAATACTTTTTCGAGCGGGGACAAATTGTTGCTTTTAGTTTGCTACGGGCAATTGCATAATATAAATTGTGTGTTAGCTTTTAGATAATATAAGGATTAT
>JACEEZ010008024.1:194473-216973 GCA_016584305.1 Chionoecetes opilio
CGTCTCCATATCTACATTTTCATTTTGCTTCTTTAGGACTCTACTCTTAACTGTTGGCCGAAAACCCTGATTACGGAGACACGGACACAACCCCGGGCAACACTTTCCCAAGTCTCGCGGGGGGTTTGGTGCAGCCACTGATATTTGGACCACAAAAATTTCGCGGTTACGTTAGGTTACAGTTAGAAAGGTAATTTTCTTGAATCAAACTCATGGTAAACTTAGTGTGGGAATCACACTGAGGGTATTTTCGAGAAAAATCATGTGGTTATTTTCAGAGCTACAGCCAAGCGTAGAGCAAGTAGGCAGCAGCTGAGTGGTTGCACCAAAGCAGGACGTATGAAAAGTTTGCCACCCGGCTCAACACAGGTTATTCATTCCTGCTGTGATCGTGACAGGGGCTCTGGTTTGAAGGAGACCGCCCATCTTTCTCTGCGTCAACCGGGGAATTGAAAACACGAGACTTATTGGTTGTGAAACAAGCGTGCTAGCTAATACACTACTGAGCATTAATGGTGTGTGTGTGTGTGTGTTGTGTGTGTGTGTGTTGGTAGTTGTGTGTGTGTGTGTGTTTGTTTGTGTGTGTGCGCGTGTTTTGTTTGTGTATTCATCGTAGTTGTATTCATATGTGTATTTTACAGTGCCTGAGCCCACGCTCGTTATTGGCCCCGTCTCCACATCAACATTGTTTATCATTTCATCATTAGTGTGTTAGTGTTGGGGGAGGCCAGCACCCAGGGAGATGGGTCACAAAACCCGGCTAACACCGGTACCCATCACTGCTGGGTGGACAGGGGCCTCGGGTTGTAAAGGAAACAGCCCATATGTTCCGCTTCCGCCCGGGGATCGAAAACCGGTATTTCTCGGTTGTGAACGAAGCCGTGTACCCTACATACTGGAGTACCCGGTGTGTGTGTGTGTGTTTGTGTGGTGTGTCGTAGTAGTGTGGGTGTGTGGTGTGTGTGAGAAGAGAGAGATGAGCGATTGAGAGGATGAGGAGGCCGAGAGAGAGAGAGAGAGAGTAGAGATGAGAGAGAGAGAGAGGAGAGTGACTTCGGTTTGGAAAGGAGTTCTGGGGAGTGACAGGGTTAGCAGGGACGATTTAAAGAACCATTCCAGCCTCTCATCCTGCCTTCTGTCACCTACTCGTACTACGTACTATACGTACAGCCACTTCTAAAATATATTCTCTCTGGCTCTCTGATTTTATATTTTTTATATCCTTATCTTTCAATTATTGATATCATTATCATTGTCCAATAACAATTATTACTGTCATTATTTCGAGAATGATAATTATACTAGTAACTACCGATGATAATAATAGTAATAATAATATATGTATATTCATAATGATATTAATGAGATAACATTATAATCAGATGACCAATTACTACTTAATCATCATAACTATTATTTTGAGTTTTGTTGTTATTACTATACTCTTGTATTATTGTTTTGCATCTATGCACACACAACCATACTTTCATATCAACACTTTCCTTCCCCCTCCCCTAAAGGGATGTGTGTATTCATCTAGTTGTATTCATCTAGTTGTATTTTACAGGAGCTCGAGCAAAACTCGTATGGCCCCGTCTACCATATCAACATTTCTTTATCATTCATCCTCAGTGCTTTAGTGGTGGGGGAAGCCATCACCCCCCCAGGAGGAGGGTCACAACCCCCAGGTAAACACTGGTACCCTTTCACTGATGGGTGGCCAGGGGCCTCGGGTTTAAGAGACCGCCAATCTATTCCCGCTCTGCCCGAGGATCGAGGCCCCCCCCCCCAACACAGTGACACATGACACAGTGACACACACCACAGTGTGTGTGTGTGTGTGTGTGTGTGTAGAAAGCCGTGGGATGAGAGGACTATCCATGACCTGACCACATTCTTTTATACCTCCTCCCCCTTCCCTCCATCTCTCCTGACACACACACACACACATACACGCTCACCACACCCACACCCACACACACACTCACACTCACACTCACCACTCACACCTCACACCCACAACCACACCCACACAACACCATAAAATATATATATTATATATATATAATATATATAGTATAGATATTTTTATATATATATATATATAGATATATATAGATATGTTTTGGTATATATATAAATGAATATCATATATAGAGAATATATAGATATATATATATACGTCACATATATTATAATATACAATATATACGTAATATATTTATATATATATATATATATATAGATATATATATAAAGATATAGATTAGTAGATATTATAGAATATATATAGAGTATAGAGATAGATATAAATGATGTATATACATATAGTATATAGTAGATATATATATATCTAGGAGCGAGATTAATTTATGATATATATATATATATATCTATATATTGATCTATACTGATTTTTTAAAAAAAAAATAATGATATATATAATATATATTATAGGTATAGATATAGATTATAGATATATAGATATATATATATTATATATATATAGAGATAGATATATATAATATATAATATATATAGAAGATATATATATATATAATAGATATATAGATATAGTAATATATATAATATTTATAATATTTATATATATATAATAATTATATATATATATAATATCTATATATTTATATATATGATATATTTATATATATGTATAGTATATGTATATATATATAGATATTAGATATATAGAGATATCATATATATATATATATATAAGATATATATATATATATATATATATATATATATTGGATATATATATATTTATATATATATATATAATATATCTATATATATATATTATATAGCGATAGATATATATATAAAAATATATATATATATAGATATAAGATATATATTATATATATAAATATATATATATATATCTATATAAATATATATATATATAAAATTATATATATATATATATAAATAATATATATAGAAATATATATCGATGATATAGAAAAAAAAAGATATATTATATATAAATATATATATATATATATTATATATGTAGGAGATATATTATATATATAATATAGATATTATATTATAATATGTAGATATATTAAAAAAAACACAGTATAGAGAGATATATATATATTATATTTAAAATGAATTATATAATAGATATTATAAATAAATGTATATATATAAAAAAAACATATATATCATATTATATATATATATAATATATATATATTCTACATATATTATATATATATAATAATTATATATATCTATATAATTTATATATATATATATATCGATTTATATATAGATATATATATTTATATATAATATCATATATTGATATTTATTAAATATATATATGTTATTTATATATATATATTTATATGTTACTGATATTTTCAGGTGGCAAAGGACCACTCGTAATTCTAGGGGTTCTTTATATTTTTGCGCGGGTGCAACGTTTCGCCAAGACACTTGGCATCATAGTTAATAAAATCATTATAAATTAATATACTAAAAATTGTTCAAGTGAACAGCTAAAAAAATTTAACGTAATAACAATAATCCTATATTATCTAAAAGCTAAACACACAATTATTACTTAGGCAAATTGTCCGTAGCAAAACTTAAGGCAAAATAAATTTGGTCCTCCGCTCGAAAAGTATTCGCTCGAATCGTTCCTTCGCTCCCCGAAAAAAAGTTATTCGCTCGAATCGTCCTCAGTTCGAAAAAAAATTTCGCTCGAATCGTCCTCCGTTCGAATAAGTATATCCTCGGAACGTCCTCGCTCGAAAAAGGATTGCTCGAATCGTCCTCGTTCGAGAAAAAAAATTCGCTCGAATCGTTTCCTCCGTGTCGAAAAAGTATTCGCTCGAATCGTCCTCCGTTCGAGAAAAAATTCGCTCGTAATCGTCTCCAGGTCGGAAAAAAGTAATTCGCTCGAATCGTCTCCGTTCTGAAAAAAAATTCGCTCGGAATCGTACTCCGCCCTCGAAAAAGTATCGCTCGAATCGTCCTCCGTTCACGAAAAAAAAAAAGTATTCGCCGAATCGTCCTCCGTTTGAAAAAAGTATTCGCTCGAATCGTCCTCCGTTCGAAGAAAAAGTATTCGCTCGAATCGTCCTCCGTTCGAAAAAAAAAAGGTATTCGCTCGAATCGTCCTCCGACTCGAAAAAGTATGCGCTCGAATCGTCCTCCGCGCGAAAAAAGTATTCGATCGAATCGTCCTCCGCTCGAAAAAAAGTATTCGCTCGAATCGTCCGCCGCTCGAAAAAAGTATTCGCTAGAATCGTCCTCCGGTCGAAAAAGTATCTCGCCGAATCGTACTCCGCCCGAAAAAAGTATTTCGCTCGAATCGTTCCTCCGCTCGGAAAAAAGCTTCGCTCTAATGCGTCCCTTCCGCCTCGAAAAAGTATTCGCTCTAATCGTCCTCCGCTCGAAAAGTATTCGCTCTAATCGTCCTCCGCTCGAAAACTGTATTTCGCTCGAATCGTTCCTCCGCTCGAAAAAAGTATTCGCTCTACTCGTCCTCGCCTCGAAAAAGATTCGCTCTAATCGTTCCTCCGCCCCCCCCCCCCCCCCTCAAAAGAGTATTCGCTCCTATCGTCCTACGCTCGAAAAAGTATTCGCCTCCAATCGTCATCCGCATGAAAAAGTATCTCGCTAGAATCGTCCTCCTGCTCGAAAAAGTATTTTTCCGGGGTTTTTTCTAATCGTCCTCCGTTAAAAAGTATTTCGCCTCTAATCTCCTCCGCCGAAAAAGTATTCGCTATATAATCGTCTCAGCTTTTCCCCCCCGAAATAAAGTATTCGCTCGAATCGTCCTCCGCCTCGAAAAAGTATTTCGGTCTAAGCGTCCTCCGTTCGAAAAAGTATTCGCCGAATCGTCCTCCGCCTCGAAAAAGTATTTGCTCGAATCGTCCTCCGCCGAAAAGGTATTCGCTTCTAATCGTATCTCTATCTCTCTCTCCTCTCTCTCTCTCTCTCTCTCTCTCTCTCCTCTCTCTCTCTCTCTCTCTCATTGATATCTTATTAAGTAACCCTGTCTTATGAGATCTCCCATTCTCTTTTTTTCCTCTCACTCTCATTCTCTCTTATTATGTCTTCATCTCATTCTTTCTCCATTTTCACTCTTCCCATTCTCTTTTATTCTTCACTATTCTCTCTCTCTCGCTCTCTCTCTCTCTCTCTCTCTCTCTGACGGACATTTTATGATAAACTTGCGGTCAAGTCGGATTGAGAGGGAACACTTGATGACGGTTTGTACGGTGTGTCCTAGGGGACAGATGGGACAAGGACAAGATGAACTTGTGTTTTATGACTTGGGACGCAAATGTCTAGTGGGTCAAAATGACTGCATTCACCACTCGACTCAGTATGTAATATGACCTGCACCCGAAACTTGAACTCGGGACCTTCTGCTTTCTACCTAGGCTCTTGAAAGAGTTGCTCGGCAGCGATTCGAACTCATGGACATTGAGGGCTCACCACTCCAAGCCGCTAACCACTGGTCCACCGCCTCCCCAAGTGCTTTCTTCCTATAGGTCATTTTAGGAACTCCATAAAATAGCATTTTTATTTGACATAGAAAACACCACAAAATAACATTCACAGTAAATATATAGCAATTGGACAGGCTCTCAGTTTTTCTGTAAGAAACAGCCAGGCCATCGACAGGTTGTATAACACGACACATGTTCTATTATCGCTACAGTGGTTTTGACCCCAAATAGAAGATATCGGACTGCCACCTCACGATGATTGCAAGGGCCTGAAGATCACCGTTTTTTTCAATTTGTCATGTGGCTGCACAGGGGAGCTACGAGCGAGGCGCCAATACGATCTCTCCGATGAATGCCAGCCGGCAGCCGCTGCACCGCCAACCCAGGAGGGAGAACATCCCCTGAAATGATGTAATTATGTACATGAATATCTAGAATCCGAGTGACAACGCCGTGATACGGCTACTGGCTGACGTTTATGAATGAAAACTTCGATATACTACATACATTATATTTATCGCAATCTGCCTTCTTGGTGTGTCTCACAGAGCGTCTCTTTAGAGCAAGAGAAGAAGGTGAACAGTGACTCTGGGGTGGGCGGCAACACAGGAGGTGGCTTGGGAATGGCCCCCGTCCAGCCAGTGGTGGTACATGCCACTCTCAGTCACTGCGCCGATCTGTGCATATATTTAGTATACATTTTCAGTAATTCACGGTGATTGCGGTATTATGCATAACTGTGGAGAATCATAACAGTAGGGAATTAGTCATTTTGAATTTTTTATAACAGGAATATGTGTGTATCAGTAGTACGTATTGCTCTATATAACATCCCCCGCACATTTTCTTACTGTGGTGCTAGACCTGATGTGAAAAAATCAGTGACGCACCTGGCGGAGAGCGATGGAACGAGGGGGGGCCGGGCGGCGGCCGATCATATGCGAACTGCGAAGGGAAGGGAACCTGGCGCGGGGGCGTAGAAGTCCACACCGCCCTGTGGAAAACATTGATAACACAACAACACATCACACACACAAACACACAGCTATACACAGGAAGGGCATGCCTGTTAACTGTCGCTTGAGAATTCGTTGGCCATGAGGATTCTGCTTGAGGTACTCGCCCACGAAGGGGTGTTCCTGTGTGTGCCGGGGGCACGCCACTAACTTGTCCAGAACGTAGTTGTAGTCGGTGGTCTTTAAACATACATGAGGCCGTCCGAAGCCTCTGCCTCTCCACCTCCCGGAAAATCCCGACGTGGACGGTCTGTCGCGCTGAGAGTATGAGGTCCGTGATCACCAGGGGTTCCTTGATATTAAGTGTTAGATGCGGTCCATGATAATGAATAATGATAATGGGATCAGGGCTCGTTTTACGTATGTGTGCGACTTGTTAGGACAGTTTGGAGAAGCTGTGGTCCAATGGTTTAGAGAAATGAAGAGCTTGACTCTTATCTGCAATGTGTAATCTTATTGAAACGATCAGAATTACCAAGTGATACTTTGACCCTAGTCAGGCCTTTCCAATTTGGACATTGGTACAGAATCCTTGTGACAGTATCTGGTTCCGAGCCTTGGACACTGTATTTCTAGTGATGCGCAATGACAAAAACATTTAGAGATACTGCATAAAACGTATGTAAGATTTCTACTGGGATTTGCAATATTATTATGGCAGATAGTTATTATCTAGATTTGGAAATAATGGAAATAGTTTATAGTACAAAATATAGACGACAAACTCTTAATCTGAGTCCCGTCAGTGTTCGCCAGCCAGGGAGTCACGATGGCCCATATGATAAAACTGGGCAGGCTCTTTGCGCCAGACAAAAGCAGTGTACTCACCATGAGGAACTGGACGTTAATGGAACCAGCTTCCCACACCATGGTGACGTCGGGGTCATCGATGGAGGCGCCTCAGGTCCTGGTAAGGCGAGGGATCTGACGGACCGCCAGCAGACGACATGAGGGTGCCGCATAGCTGCGCATATCACAGCGTCAACACCATCCACGCTCCGGAGCCACAAAGTCGCTCCCACCACCTGACGAGCCGCCGGCACCAATGGATGCCATGAACAGCAGTTGCCAATAAGCTAGACCCTGGTGAGGCGAGAAGAAGCAGATTTGTTGCGCCGCCGACAAGGCTCTAGTTTGGGCGACGGAAACAATGCTCTGTCGGCACCCATTGAACCACTTTACCACCCGTGTGCTGGGTGTCATGGCTACACGATTTTCCCCAGATGATGCATGCGGCGAATTCCACAGCTTCTAGTGGGACGATCCTTGTGTTAGAGGTGACGCCCTGACTGTGAGGACATGGGCACCACGCAAGACTGCCCACGGGGAGACACAGATTGTGAAATGTTGTTGTGTGGAGTCAGAAAATTGCGTGTTATACATCCGGGGGTTTTAGTTGGAGGTATTAGGAGCATTAAGGTGGTACAGTCGATTTCTAAAGGAAACCTTCAAAAATGTGACAAGGCCTCTTGGACCCTTTGGGGTACTTCTTGGTAGGTTAGAGAGCGGGTTTACGGCCGGTTACTTGTTGTTTATTCCAAGGAAGATTGGACAGAGGGGTTAACATACACACAGGTCTGCCTATGAGGGAAGGCTGGATAACGGACGAAACTCAGAGAAGCGCGGCATCTCTGTTGGAGAGACGACGCGGAGTTGCCTATTCGGGATAATTGCATGCCAATGCCTACGGGTATTTTTTCAAAAATTGGTCTATGGGCTTCCCACGTGATAGACGTAGCGTTGTTTACTATTCCCGCCCATTTTTAAGTTTATAAAAAGGGGGGGGATTACCTCGTTCAGCCATTATTGCCATTAGTGCCAACACGTTTTCTTTTTTTTCTTTACTGATTTTATGGAAAGGCATGTGAAACATAGTGGTATTTTTTAGGATTTCGTGGCAACGTGTTACTATAGACGACGGCGCGTGATGAAAATAATTTCCTTTATTATTTCAGCTGTGTATTTTTGACGTGTGTACGTAGGTTATAGTGATTTTAGTTAAGAAATTTGAGTGCTTGTTGAGTGAGAGTATTTGAATCGCCTGCCGTGTGATTTGCTTTGCCTTAATATACGTCAGATAGATTTCCGAGTGTATATTTACCATATCTTTACCATATCTCGGTCTCTATAAATCTTGTTTTGAGTCAGGAAGTGTAAGTGAAGTGAGGTAAGTCTTGTTCTCTGAGTTCTTTTCAGTGTGACGAGTAATCAAACCTCATCCTTTCACTCCGACCACAACACTGGTGGTAATACAAAAAGATAGATATATAAAAAGATAGCGAGAGAAAAAATATGTGGGCATTCTCATGTACCCACGGTGCTAAATATTTCTTTTTGAAAGGAAGAAAATAACTATCTAGCCGTGACCCACCCTGCTGCAGCGCCACCCTCGTGTACATCATGGCCCTGCCGCTCAGCCAGCCAGAAGGCGCCCCGAGTTGTGGCGTCGCGCATGGAGCCAGAAAGGCGATGGCTGCCAGCGCCGCTATCATGGCTGCGAGGAATGCCGCCCACACGTTAGGCGTGAAAGGCAGCAGGAAGCCCCAGGGATCAATCTCCGGCCTGCCGCTGCCTCCCAAGATCCTGCCGTAGTCCACCAAGATGGTTCGAGTGTAGTCCACGGCTGTGGCGCGAATACTGGTCACAGCGAACGGGCCGAGTCCCATGTCCGCCTCCTGTGACGAGAAAGTGGCCACAGGTGACCTAAAGAATTCTGGATGAATGAAAAGATGATGTTGCTTCCATAAGCCATCAATATACGTATGAGGGCAGCAGGAGCAAACTTTTTTTACCGGACTCACCTTCCTGCTCACCATGCCCACCATACCGTCCAGAGCCGTCCTTCTAATTTAACGCCCCACGACCCATCCGGCGGCCGCTTTATAGTGTACCTGCGAGCAGAGGCAGCGCGTTACAGAACGGTAGGGGCGAGGCAAGGCGCCGTCAGTGATCGCGTAACAAGGGGACCTTGGTTAGTAATGCTGTGAAGCGGTGACAATCGTAGCAGAGGTGAAGAACACATAATGTAAAGAATGTACATATAAGTAATAGATGAATGAAAAACTAGAGCTCGAGGAACCTACGTGAAATTAAGCTGCAGTCCGATGAGCTTGAGCAGGTTGGACATGGGTCCGACCAGGATGTACTTTGGCCTACCACCGCCTCTCTGATCAACACGTGTGGAGGGTTACTCCTCAGCAGCCACCACGAGCGTCGGCCCCCACTCCAGCCTGCCGCCACACGCAGGGATAAGCGTACCCACATTGCAAGGTGTGATGGGAGGAAGGATTATTGATGCAGAAAGTCATGCTTACCGGTGGAACTTGTCCAGGAAAGAGGCCACTTGGGATCGGAAGGTGAGACCGCGGCGGGAGGACCAGGAGGCTACCTGCACCGCCTGGGCGTGAGGTGGGCTGAACGGCTGCTTTGCATCCACACCCCCAACACCTGAGTTGATAAAGGAATGAATTGCTCAGTAATCTTTTTTGACGTAGCGTGACACATCTAATGTCGGCGAATGCAGTGCACTAGTTCCATGCGTTTCACGATATCGCTTTGGCCTGTCACTCCTGAAATTACAGTACGGTAGGCAGGACTGAAATCAGAACTTGTTACTGGAAAACGAATGTGGGCAAGGGCCGATACCTTAGGCGGGTGTCCGATAACTCGCTCCAATGTACTTGGACAACGAGCATTAACATACTAGAACAAACAAATGCGTTAGTCACGGTCGAGTCAGCCATGAAGAGTCACTCTAGCTCTGATGAAACTAAGAAGTAAGGAGTACTTATCTTCTTAAACGTCTTGGATTACTAATACTAATTAGATAATAAGAATTTGCAAGACCATAATGCAAAAAACAATTTGAAGAGCTAACCATCGATGAAACCTTTGCATCAACTTTTTAAAACAACAATTGTTTACCACCTCCTGTTCAATCAATGGCAAGTACCACAAAACCGAGGACGTATCCCTCTGGCTAGACGGGAATCAAATTCTCATAGCAGAAGGCTTGTTTAAGAAAAACATTGGCAATAGCAAGATATATTTTTTTATTTTCACATAAGTCAATTTCCCTCAGCATTGTATTGTAGTTAGCGAGGGTGTGAGACGTGGGTTGTGCTGCTGCCTGGTTTGTCGTAATTATTCTAGATGAGGAAATGTTTCGCTTACTTTGGAGGTGTACTGCCGTCACTAACAATGAGAACGGCGTTAGCATTGGAGAAAGCCAAGTGTATGTGGCGGAGGCGAGTTGTTGAGAGGCCGGTGAGGGCCACAAGTCGTGTGGGCCACGTCAGGAGGTCGCTTTCGGAGGCCAGCTGTGCCCAGGCAGCGAGGAATGAAGGGTTGTTGCTCACCACTACCACTATGACACACCACGACACCCGCCGCACCTGTGGGCCATCCAACACACCCTGTCAGTTCCTGGCTGGCAGCTCAAACCGCAGCGGTTTGCTACGAGAGGAGCGACGACACTTACCATGCGTGATTGGTGCAGCGCCCGGCTCAGCAGCGCCAGGGTTCGGTTGGGTCTCCCAACTTCAGGCTCTGACTCCAGCACCACTGCTCCCCAAGGGGCTGGGAGGTGTTTCAATGCCTGACAGGAACGCAAAGTAAAAATGTTAGGAATCAACTGGCAAAGTTGTTTGACAGAATTGCCAAGAAAACTGGTAATCGTACACCGTCGAACAATGGGCAATGCAAACCCACTATGTGAAAAACAACAAACTCACGCACGGAGATATCAAGGCACCGTCAAGAAAATATCACAAAACGCCACAACATATTGCAACAAACCAACCAACAACTCTGTACACGCACGTATACACTTGAAACACTTGAAACACTTGAAACACTTTAATATGCTTACCATACATAATACATACGTTAATAAAGTTATATAACATAATTTGTGTAAGCAGCCCATACGAAGCCATACGGCTATTCGGGCAGCATCTCTGTAGTTTACAAACAAGTTTATCTAGGACGTCAGTACCAATTACATAAAAGAAGAAGAAAAAAAAAAGAAAAAAAAAGAAAAACAAGAAAAACAAGGTAAACAAAACAAAAAAACACAAACAAAAACAAAAATCAGGAGAAATACATAGACAATTGCTCAAAAATTCATTTGTAGAATGCTAATAAAATGTATTGTTGGCACTATAATAAATCTACATGACCATCATTAGAAATATATTAGAACAAATATTAGAACAAATATTAGAACAAATATCTTGTCAGTACTGGGACAATAAATACTTTTTGTATAGCCTTTTAAATGAACATAATGTTGGTAGGGTCTTAACAGAGTCGGGTATATTATTCCATATCTTGGGACCAGAGTAGGCTAGTGAGTGTTGAAAAACTGTCAGGTTATGTTGTGGTACAACGGAGGTGTTTCCAGTTGCGGGTGGGGTAGTTATGTTTGAGGAGCAAGTTAATATAATGACCACCAGTAACTAATTTGTGCATATATATTCCAATCTGTAATTTGTTTATGTCAAATAATTTCAAGATGTTCATATTCTTAAATAAGGGTGAGTATGATCAAAGTAGCCCGAATTTGTAATGATCCTAATTATTTCTTTGTAGCCGAACAGGGGAAGTAAATGAGTGGGATATGTGTTGCACCAGACTGGAGTACAATATTGAAAGTGTGGCAATAATGGGCATTATAGAGAATTTTAAGTATATTATTAGGCATAAGGTCTCTAATTTGATATAATAGAGATACGATTCTAGACAATTTAGACATAATTCATTAATGTGTGGTTTAAAGGATTGTTATCATCAAAAGTTACACCTAGTAGTTTGTGTTGGTTAGTTCTGTTGATGACATTGTTGTTGTATATCAGAGTAGGAAGAATTTTAGTCGCCTTGTTGGTAAAGAGCATATATAAGTTTTGTTTAAATTGACGGTTAGTCTATTACTCAAACACCATTTATAAAAATGTTCTAGGTCTTGGTTGGCTGTTTCTATCAAGGATGTAGGGTCTGCACCAGTAATGAATAACGTAGAGTCATCAGCAAAAAGTATTGTTTTTAAATTTGTAAATACATTTGGGAGATCATTTATATAGATAAGGAATAAAATGGGACCGAGGACACTACCCTGAGGGACTCCGTACTGAATATGTTGAGGTAGAGATAGACAATTCTGAAATTTTGTACTTTGGGTTCTACCGGTGAGGTAGTCTCTGAACCGATCATGTATGATGCCACGTATACCAATGTTTCAATTTTTGTAGTAAATATCATGTTTCACTGTATCAAAAGCTTTAGTAAAGTCTATATAAATAGTGAACATTGTATGTTGAGCATCCAGGGCAGAGTAGATGTTATCGGTGAAGGCGGTCAGAGCACTAAAGGTACTTAAGCCTTGTCGAAAACCAAATTGTTCTTTGTTGATAATAGATTTTTTGTTTAAGAAATTTAATAGAATTTTTTTCATTAATTTTTCGAATATTTTTGAGTAGGTGCTTAGCAGTGATATTGGTCTGTAATTGGCAATGTTGTCTTTTGGACCTTTTTTATAAATAGGGATTACGGTTGCATGTTTTAAACATTGAGGAAAAATTCCTTTTTCGATGGACTGGTTGAACAAGATTGATAATGGAACAGCTATTTGTTCTTTATTAGCTTTTAGGAGAGAGACGGAAATTTCATGGGTATTACACACTTTTTGTTTTTTAATGAGTTTATTACAGCTGCAAGTCTTGTGGTAAGTACTGGAGGAACAATCATTGATGTTGGATATTACCTCTCAGAAAGTCAGTGGGTTAATATCGGAAGGTGGGATGTTGTTATCTAAATTGGAAGCAATATCTGTATAATACTTATTGAAGGCCTCTGCAATATCGGATGGGCATCTCATTACTTTATTATTCATTGTTATGTAACTGAGATAAGTTTTTTTATAGTTATTTTTCAGCTGATTTATGGTTTTTCATATTTTGCGTGTATCATTTTTAAAGTTTGTAAATATCGACATATAGTATGAAATTTTATGATTTTTTATAATCCTATTTAGGACATTGCGGTACTTTTTATAATAACTTTCAGAGACAACACCTATTTTATAGTCCTTAAATAGATTATTTTTGGTCTTGACCGATTTAATTACAGCTGACGTTATCCAAGGGTTATGTAGCCGTTTTTCAGAAATATATTTTTTTTTTATTGGGAAACATTCATTGTATAAATTACTCAGTTTGTCTAGAAATGTACTATTAAAGTTTAAATTTATATCTTGTGAAGATAAGAGTGTGTTCCATAATATGGTGTGAAGTTTTTGAGAGAAAAGCTCCTTATTATTAGGAGTTACATTTCTGAATTCTATTTTATTGAGCACCCACACACCCAGCACAGGCACAGCCGCACAGAAATGATAGACCAGCACTGCCAGCACCATGCAACAAACATCACACCCACACTGCCAACACACCGAAGCCACAGCGGGAGTCGACGCGGCGCCGTCGGTCAGCAGGATGACACAACAGTGTGGCTGCCACGCCCTGGCCAGCACTGCCGCCGCCGCGCCCGCCGCCTGCAGCGTTTCTCCACGCCCTGAGTGGCGTGCAGGGTAAAGAAAGAGGACTCATTAGGTCACCGTGTGTGGCGAGGATTGAGGCGGTGCTTGTGTCAGGGTGTGGTATGTCCGAGTGTGGTACAGCAGTGCCCGGAAGGACTTACCCCGTTGTTGTGGCAAGAGGCCCAAGGTGAGGCCTGCCACCACGGCCACCCAGCACACCACCCGCCCACTCCACCACCACGCTGACATCCTGGCGACCGAGGAACACATTGCACATTGTATAACCGACTCAGCGTGTTGTGTTGCAAATCTGCACCATGTCTCTCTCTCTCTCTCTCTCTCTCTCTCTCTCTCTCTCTCTCTCTCTCTCTCTCTCTCTCTCTCTCTCTCTCTCTCTCTCTCTCTCTCTCTCTCTCTCTCTCACCTTTATGTATACTCGTATGTATACTGGTAGGTAGACAGATAATAAAATTTATAAATAGATACATATATAGATAGATAGATTTGCATCGACGAGCTTCTTCTGCTTGGTCTTCATTTTTAAGGATAGGTTTCATCATCATCCAGTTTGTCGTCAACTATATTCGGCAGTTGAGACGGAAAGAGCTGGTGTCTAAAGCGAAGACTTTGATCTCATGGCTACGCTTTTGCCTCCGTTCATGTCCCACGTCGCTGTAATGAAGGTCTGGCCCCAATACTGAACGGGACTTGCTGGTCTGGGTTTTTACGTAACCTGCGTAGCCTGCACGAGCGATGCCCAGCCCGGTGTTGGGGCCAAGACAGGGCATTCCCCTCGCTGGTGCCAGCAGGGAAAGGCCTCCCCCATGGTACATGGGGCAGACTTTTCTTCTTTTGGAGAAGACAGGTTTTCTCCATATCGTATAATGTATGTAATTCTAATTGTATTTTGGTATGATTCACTAAAGTTATTGATGAATCTTATACCTGAATATGTGCATTTCATTCATTCATCTATTCAATTTTTAATGTTTGAGGTTTTAGCACCCGTATAGGCTTGTCACTTGAGGGGTGTGGTGGTTGGGCCCCGCCTGGGGTGGCGCGGGCATGCAGACTCTGAGTGACCCTGTCTATGCAAACCTGCTGCCCTGGGTGCTCCCCAAGGGCACTCGCCGTCGAAGGTCGTGTTTTTGGGCACATTTTGGGTAATCTTCGGCCACTCAACGATTTCAAAAATTTTGCTTGTGGCGGGATGAACTCCGAGGGGGGGATAGCCCTACAAATGGTACCGGTATTGTTAAATACAAGTCAATCACTGTTCCTTCCTGGGGTTCTACCCAGGTTTTTTTTTGCTTTAATCCATAGTGGGTTTAACCTTCAAAACCCTGTTTTTTCTGTTGTTTTCCTTTTTTTAAATGAGAATACAAATTTTTCTTTTGTATCATTAATAGGAAACTTTTGAAACTACTCCTCAAAAAATTTTTTCATTTTTTGATTACAAGTTATTTTTATTTTAATCCCAAAAAATACTCAATAACACTCCTATATTCCGACAATTTATTGCTTCTGGTTTTGCATACCTCTCCTTAAAGGGTTCTCCTTGGTTTTTTTAAAAAGTAAAATTTTCCTAAAAAGAACCCCTCAAAAAACCATCCCCCTGGATCCCCCCCCCCCCCACGTGTAAAGGGGCCTCTCTTCACGTTTAAATTTTTTTTGGGCTATACTTCTTGCCGCTTTTAAAATAAAATAATGGAATTTTTTCGGTTTTTTTTTAAAAAAAATTTTTAAAAAACCCCCTTCCTTAAAAAATTCTTTTTTTTCCCCCCGTAATTCCCCCCTCCAACCCCCGAACTATGAGAAAAAAAACCCTTTCTGTTTTCACCCAGGGTTTTTCCCCGGCCCCAACAATCCTTCCTCCTCCTTTCGGAATTCGGTTTCTTAATTCTAAACCTCTTTCTTTGTTTTCTTGTCTTCCCTTTAAATTTTTTTTTTAAAAACCCCCCCGACTTTTGAGTGCTTCTTGTTTCTTTTCCCAAAGGTTTTTTTCGGCTTCTCTCTCTCTCTCTCTCTCTCTCTCTCTCCATTCTCTCTCTCCTCCTCTCTCTTCTTCTCATTCTTCCTCTCCTCTCTTCTCTCTCCTCTCTCTCTCCTCCCACCCCCCCCCCCCCACACACCACACACAACACCACCACACCCACACACACACACACACACAAGATTTAAAAATTTTCCAAGTTTTGGTGTTTTGTATCGCATTCGTTAAAACTAACACTGAAGAAATGTTAACCATATATTATACACTTTGTTATTAAAAAATGTTTTGCATATCAATAGGGTTCCTTTTGGCCATCATTCTTAGACGCGTGTTAAAAGGCTCAAAAGGGCAATTCAAAACGCTTTTTCTAACCTTCAAAAAAAAATTTGATGCAATGAGGATATATTCATTTTAAAAATTTATTAAAAGCCCTTTTATCCATAAATATTTCATGTTAAAATATATTTAATTTTTAAAAAAAGAATGATAACATTTTTTCCCCGCTAAAAACCATCCATAATACCAGAAGAAATCAAATTTATTTAGTTGTCCTCCTTTAAACAACACTATACAGTAAATTTTATCCGTGCTCGTCCTAAAGGGGGGGGGAAATTCTTACCTAGTCATAGAAACTATTTTTGTTTGTTACCGTTAACGCTTCAAATATGGAATAAAAAAAAATTCTTTTGCATTCACAACATAATGAAAGAAAATATAATTCTGGCTTTTTTTCGCACATTGATATCATATTGTAAGGGGGCCCCCAATTGTAACTTTTTAAAAATTTGTAATTCAAATAAATTTTATTGATTATGTTGTGTTTTTGTCATTGTGTGGGAGAGGTTGTGTGGTTTTGTGTGGTGTGTGTGTGTGTGTGGGGTGTGTGTGTGTGTGGGGGTGTTTGTGTGTGTGTTGTGTGGTGTGTGTTTGGTTTCATCTTTTTATGTTTTGAATATGTAACGCGAGAAATTACATTAATGGGGGGAGATGATATACACAAAATTCAATAAACTAAAGGGGGTTTTCCTCCACCCTCATTCCTGAATCCTGGTTAGGCTTTTTTTAAACCAGTAGTAATTAAAAAACTGCGAAAAGAGGTTAAACGGGATTCTAGGTTGAAAATTTTAGAAGCAGCCGACGTTTGTTATTAAGTCGCCTGTGGGGAGGTGTATTCTCGCCCCTTTGGGAAAAGGTACTTATAAAATATTTTTAGCTAGAGGTGTAGGGGTGATTTTTTTGGGGGTTTATGTCTACATAAGGACTAATGGGAAATTTTTTTATCCGGTCCCCAAAGGCAGGGTGGGATATGGAGGTGATCGGCGATGTGATGGTCACGATACAGGAAATAGAGTGGGAAGTGAGGGGCACAGCCCCGTTGCGGCTGTCATAGTGGCGGGTCCTACCCGTGGCGCGGGGTAGACAGCCACACACTCACGGTCCCCAACTGACTCTCTTTTCTTATCGCCCCCAAAATAAGTGAGGCGGATAAAGGAGAATAGTGTGCGGGGAGTGTAGTTGGTCTTTTTCCCATTAGAATAGGATGACTATTTTTTTTAATATTTGTTTTTACATTCGAATAGAATGAAAAATGTTTATTACTAAGATGTTAGGTTAAGAAGTGTGGCGGGAAATGTAGAATTAAGTAGTTTGTTTCTCTGGTCGAATAGGATGAAATATGTTTATTAAGTAAATGTTAGTTAAGAAGTGTGGCGGAGAGTGTAGAATTAAGTAGTCTGTTTCACATTCGAATAGGATGAAATATGTTTATTAAGTAAGATGTTAGGTTAAGAAGTGTGCGTATCGTTAGGGGATATGATTTATTAGAATTAAGGCAACTTGTGAATGTACACCAGTTGGGAAGTGAGACAGTAAAGAGTTGAATATATTATAATTAGAAATATATTAACGAGTTGTCATTCAGTTTCCAACTTGCATATTTTCTTAAATCTTTTGTTTTTGTTCATTCATATATTTTTCCCACTTAATGTGGGTGGTGGCAGCGGAGTAACCAGGACTGTAGAGTACACTCTCAAGGTGGGCACTACATAATGGTAACAAAGGTGTAGATGGTCATTTTGAACACTACAAATATATTTACTGTATGCTCTTATATGTTTGTGCATATGTATGGTATGTATATATGTTACATAATAATATGTTTGTATGAGTACGTGTGTGTGTTTATATAGATAGTATACGTTAGTATGAGTAAGGATATTTACAGATGTTTTGTATGAATACTACATAGAGATGATATAATAATCTTCGCTCTGGAATGTGCACATATTACCTTGCTTAATAACTGGGTTTGCTAACGAGAGTTTTCTCAGCAGACTTTTCCACGAAAGGTTAATGATGGATTTAATATTTGTGTGTATTCTTATGGCAATAAAATATTTGAACTTGAACTTGAAACACACACACACACACACACACACACACACACACACACACACACACACACACACACACCACACACACACACACACACACACACACACTGGAGTGAAGGACTGCCACCATCAGGACCAGCCATAATTAGAGGTCACACAGCTTATCAGGAACTCAGCCGTTGTGATCTATGCAGCAGTGTGTTGGAAAGCCATGCGATGAGCTCTTAATCGGTCAGTCAAACAACAAAGACATAGTCAAATGTATAATGACTTCAGAGAAAATGATAGATATTTTTCCAAACATATATTTATTAAGGATCAGTATTGAGGTACGATTTTATGTTTATGAATAATATATATGGCAGAAACAGCAAACGTTTGATACGCAGGTGTTTGTATACTTCTAAAGCCATGTTATACATATCTATTGTAACCTTAGAAAACAATGAAACCCTCCCCTCCTAAAAAAAAAAAGAATAAAAAGACCCTTGGTGAAGTCATTTCCGGGAGATATCCGCCTGAACGTGACTGAGAGTGTGACCGGCCATGACCTCTAACAGGAACACCAGCACACTCAGCGCCGCGCCCACCGCTAGGATGGCAAACATACCCTGCAACACAACATACCCAGGAACATTTACATCAATGAATAGATAGATAGATGAATAACTAGATAAGTAAGCACATGGATTGATAGATTGATCATAGATTGATAAAAAGATAGTGTTGACGCAGACAAAAATGAGGCCATGAGGTGTGGTGGACAGTCACCGTCACTGGTGGTGATTGAACCAGTGATGAGCGTTGTGGTGAAAGTATCAATGATAACGGTGAGTGGTGAGTGAGGTAGTGATGGTTATAAGTGGTGACTGCGTAGGTAGCAAGAGGCATGGTGTGGTTCAGTGTGGTGATGTAAGAGGTCGCTAGCGCCTGAATTCCACCAAGAGGTCGTCATACACACCCACACGTTGCCCATTGACAGCTGGGTTCTGATGGTAATCTTGGACGGCGGCCGCTCGCATGCCGTCCAGTTGGAGCTTTGGCTGTCCATCCAGTGGCCGTAGAGTCCCGACTCCATGATCCACGTGATGCTGGCAGCACAAACCCCCAGAATTAACTTATTTTTACTTGAAAACAAAGAAATTCAGCTAGAGTGCATCTGTGGCAGCTTAAATGGAACAGACTGGAGACAGACAACATTCATGCCTCCCCATCCCCCCAGAGGGTGGGCAGGGTGGTGTGGCACTCACCGCTTGCTGACGCTGTGCACGAGGGGGCTGTGTTTGGGGCCGATCATGCTGAACAGGAAGGGCATGAAAGTCTCCCTCGAGGTGTAGAAGTCACAGCTGCCTGCCAGGAAAAGGATGAGATTATATCATTGGTTCATAACACGTTGCACCACGATATTTTGGAACGCTCATTTTTCCCCCAAGAACTTCTCAGTACCTTAAAAGCATCTACACTTCAAAAACCTAAACTCTGTATGCACCAGGAAAATATGATACAGCATACTACAAAACATTCACTACTCGTCAAGTTACGCCTTTCCTGTCTCTGAGAACTCCTGTGCCATCAGGACCCTGGCGGTGAGGTCTTCCCCGATGAAGGCGTGAGTGCCTGGCTGCACCTGCCGGCGTAGCATTGCCAGGTACTGCGTCGCCAACACAAACTCGACTCTGCCCGCTTCCTCGGACTCCGCTACCTCGCGCAGGATGCCGATCTTTGCGGTCTGAAGGTGATGCAGAGTGAGAATGTGTACTGTTCATGTCTCTTTTTTCCCCAGTAAAATGTGAGGGGAGGGGAGTTCAAGAAGGGGCATTATGTACTGTACATGGTGACCGTCTAGTATATATTTGGCAACCCTCCTTCCTTGCCCCGTGGGGGGCATCTAGGTAGGTATAGACTATAGAGTGACCTCGTCCCCAGTCGGATCATGACCACAGTTCAAGCAAATTAATTTCTAGGTGTCTGCCGGGCCGCACTTTTCC
This sequence comes from Chionoecetes opilio, assembly GCA_016584305.1. Classification (NCBI taxonomy): domain Eukaryota; kingdom Metazoa; phylum Arthropoda; class Malacostraca; order Decapoda; family Majidae; genus Chionoecetes; species Chionoecetes opilio. The sequence continues at coordinate 214,896 of JACEEZ010008024.1, forward strand.
CAAACGCACACGCGTTTGGTGCAGCCGCTGTGTTAGTTGCCAGTTAGTGAAATAATGCTATTTTCTAGTGTTCGTTCATATCTGTAATTACAGTACAATCCTGAGGACTTGGGAGTCCAACACAACCCTCCTCTCAAGCTACATTGGCCAAGGTTTTAAAGGCCGAGCTGGTATTAGAGAAAGATAGAGTGAATGAAGATCTTTGTGCGGTAAATAAAATCTCAATATTTTTTTAGTATTTACAACAGGTGGAATATTTTTCAGCCTTGGCGGAGGCATGCGGTCTCGGACTGCTCTTGTCATTGAAGTCACTCACGCGGAACTTGTCGACGGAAGCAGTACCGAACTCCCAGATCATGGTGGTGGCGGTATCGTCGACCAATGCCTTCAGCGTCTGAAAGGGTTGTGGAATGTAACGAACTGCCAGCAGGGACATGAGATTGCCCGAGTAGCTCTGCGTCATCACAAGCATGGCCAACATCCAGCTTCCCAGAACCATTCGCTCCCAACCCCGCAGAGCCGGCAGCCATGAATCTGACAAATAAAAGAAAGGGTCTAACCACTTGATCAATTTATAATATATGGTCTATCTATAAATGATAAGCCTATGGTCAGTCCAGTGCTTCTTTTATGAAGTAGCAACAACATAATAGACAGAATGTATGACTGCGCTTTTTTGGGAACTGCATAAAAGCCTGCTATCGCTGCTTTGGGCTCCTCTGATCAGTCTGTTTCTGCATTCTGTCCCGTCGTTCCTCGATCACCCTATGATTTTTCTAAGATGAGGTTTTGCCTATTAATATGAAAGACGTAATGCACTGCTATTGCCAGTCTTCTTGGAATGGTTACAGCATGCGCATCGAGGGACACGACTGTCTTCGATCATAATTCGATTATCTGTAATGAACACAGCCTTCTGCTGCCACAGCACTTCTGCACGGAGCAAAGGTAAAAACTACTCACTTCAACTCATTCTCTTGACTTTCCATTGTCAGTCACTTAATCCACATCGCTGCCTACTAGATCGAGAGAGTCTAGATTATTGGGTACATCAATGAAATGTTATCTGCCTATGGCGAGGGGCGGGGGTGGTGTTACAACGGGGGTTGAATGCCACTTGGAACTGACTTACTTTCCAAAGGGCCTAAACTTAGTACACCTTTACTCATTTAACAATTTGCTCATCAGTCATGGTAGTGGAGGAGCTCACTTACTCTCCTGCAGCATGACCCTCACGTAGGGGGCGAGTGGCGGGGCCCGGAGGGAGGCCCAGCGGGCGAGCAGATCAACGATAACCATCAGCACCACCAACGCCACAATGAGACCCACCCACACGAGGGGCGCGAAGGGCAGAAAGAAGCCCCACGGGTCCACTTCAGGGCGTCCCCTGCCTGCCAGGATCCTGAGGTAATCGTTCACTATGGGCACCGTAAAGTCAATGACCCTGGTGCGCCCCACAGTGACGCCGAAGGGACCCAACCCCAGGTCGGCCTCCTGTAGGGCCGATAGGCGTTTGTAGAGATTTGAGGAATTGATGTTTGGGAGAAAGAATCATGGCGATCGTAGTGACATAATGTGTTCATAAAATTAATAACACTATGTTTGATGCCGCCGCTCCATACCTGGCGGCCCACCATGCCCACCATCCCGGTGATGGAGCCATCTGCCAGCTGGCTGCCGAAGGAACCGTCAGGCGGACGCACGAGGCTGTAACTGAGGAACAAACCACAGCGTCAGGCAAGGCTGGCAGGAGCTGTGGCAGGAAATTTACTTGTTTACATAAAGTCTTAAAATTACCCTGGCTTGTAGCTTGTTTATATGATAGGAATGAGTGGTTCATGCATCGATATCTTGCTTGTATTATTTGTATATACACGATTGATGAAAACCAAGTGGATAGTAATACATTGTACCGGTAAAACATGGTATGTGTGTGTTGTTAAAACAAGACCATCATATACCAGTACCGACCTTTAAGCAAGTACCTATACGTGTGTGACACAAAATGGATTAAGATTTTTTGTTTAATCAAGCATTTCCAAAAGAGCTGTTCCTTGATTATTTTGTTCCCGTACCTT
>JACEEZ010008024.1:221973-226973 GCA_016584305.1 Chionoecetes opilio
GCGGACACTTTCCGGACGAGAAATGGGCTGTCAAGTTTTCCCTCTGCACCAAAGTACATGCGCTCACCTGGAACGGTCGCCACATCTCACCAGACATACGTACCTCTTCCCACTTATTTATACATGTGTTCTTATATAATGTCAGTTCCCGTTTTAGCTTATAACTTTAGCTATGTTTCGTCTCGTGTTCTCTTCCGTTACACTATAATTCTGGTGTCAATGCGAGGGGGTGTTCGGCAGATTTTTAGGTGTGTACTTTTAGAGACAGACAGACAGCAGGAGGAGGGGCAAAGATAGAAGGTGATAAAAAAGGGAGAGGCGCGTGATAGGATAAACTAGAGGAAGAAGATAATGAGGACGGTGAAGAAAAGGATATGATGTTACTGTTGCTGTTGTAATGATAAAGAAAATGAAGCAGAAGCTTTATTACACACGCACGCACGCACGCACGCACGCACGCACGCACGCACGCACGCACGCACGCACGCACGCACGCACGCACGCACGCACGCACGCACGCACGCACGCACGCACGCACGCACGCACGCACGCACGCACGCACGCACGCACGCACGCACGCACGCACGCACGCACGCACGCACGCACGCACGCACGCACGCACGCACGCACGCACGCACGCACGCACGCACGCACGCACGCACGCACGCACGCACGCACGCACGCACGCACGCACGCACGCACGCACGCACGCACGCACGCACGCACGCACGCACGCACGCACGCACGCACGCACGCACGCACGCACGCACGCACGCACGCACGCACGCACGCACGCAGATGAATTTTGCTTATGCCATGCACGCACGCACGCACGCACGCACGCACGCACGCACGCACGCACGCACGCACGCACGCACGCACGCACGCACGCACGCACGCACGCACGCACGCACGCACGCACGCACGCACGCACGCACTACTGCTAGCTGGACAAGACAACGTGACCCGAGCTCCTAGTGTGATGAAAGTCGTAACTCTTTTCTTTTCTCTCTCCTTTCATGAATATTTTACATTGTCCATATTTCCCTCATTTCCGCGATGAGTTATAAGGCGACCAGGATGAGAACTGTTCAGCAAAATAGCCAAGGAAAAAAGTAGCTGTCTATTTTTGACCCACTTACTAGTCGATCAATAGATACTAAGCATGTATTCGTTTAATTAAAAGAATGAGCTCTTTTGGCAAAACACGCTCAGGGGGGAGAGGAAATTCATCTACTACGTACATTATTATTCTCAAGTATCCTGAATAACGGAAAGCAAACTTGATTCATTTTTCTACTCCATGACATGAAACGAAAGGTAGTGTAAAAAAGCCTATATTTTTTTAGTAATTTCCTGCGAGTATTCCATTAGGAGATGAGAAGCAGACTTGATTAATCTTTCTACACCATGTAATTAATTAAAAAAATGTAAAAAGACCTACATTCTTTGAGTAATTTCCTGCGAGTATTCCATTAGGAGACGAGAAGCAGACTTGATTAATCTTTCTACACCATGTAATTAATTTAAAAAATGTAAAAAGACCTACATTCTTACAGTAATTTCCTGAGAGTGTTCCATTAGGAGACGAACATAGGTAAAAAGGTAGATGCAAGAAGGATACAGTATAAGCATAAAAAAAAGCGCTGGGGATGCATTAGGAACAGAGGAGAATAAGGAATATGGAATACAGAATAAGGAATAAGGAATAAGGAATAAGGAATAAGGAATAAGGAGCAAGGAATAAGGCATAAGGAAAGACAGCATCCCTTCTATAAATACACATCTATATTCCAGGTATCGTAAACTCTCGTACGCTGAAACTAATAAACTGATGTCTTACTATAACTATACTGCAACATGTTCATTAGTGGTGAGGGAGCATATACGCACGCACATGCCTGCACGCACACATTAACGCACGCACGCAAGCACCCGCATGAATTTTTTTTTTTTTTTTTTAAACATTCATTTTGTTGAACGGGTGCTCTCTCTCTCTCTCAAAGTCAAAGTCAAAGTCAAAGTCAAAATTGTTATTTGCCCATCTTTAACCCGAAGAAAATTAACATTTCACAAATATCAAGGCAGAGCTCTTTTAATGTAAACATTTTTAAAGAGCTCCCAAAAATAATCTACGTAAATTTCAATAATTACCTAGGGCACATAATCTAATATAATACATACGTACCTATTCATACTGTGAACTCATATCTGGTTTTTCATAGAGTTAGAAGTATTGTATACGCATATTCACATAATCACAAACCCAAGCCATACACACAAACACATATACAAATATATACATACAAACACATATACACGTACGCGCACGTACACATACAAATACACATACATATGCACATATACATACATACACATACACACATACGCATACAAATACACACATATACATACATTCACATACACATACATACACACACATATATACTTATACATCACACACAAATACATATACACCACATACTTAATATACATTATCACTGTTGTTGTTGTTGTTGTTGTTGTAGATTTATATATATTTTTTTTATTTTTATATACACATACATAAACATGTATATACATTAGGGTGACAATAAAAAGTGAAAGTTTTTATTTTTAGATGGCCATTTGTCCAATACTGCGTACCCATGAAAAAAGAACACAGGCGAAATCCTGGGTCATTTGGACAATATTTAGAGGTAGCTCAAGTCAATTGAAGTTTTATCCTTATAGGCAAAAAATACGAATATTCATAATATGCCGGTTTATTTAAAAATTTACATATTGAGCAAGTTTATGTGTACACTGTACACTGTACATATAAATGATTAATTCCTTTTTAAAATGAAACTGCAGTGAACACGCTTACATCAATGGGTGGGAGAGGTGTGGAGGGGGTCGGCTGGCAGAGAGAGCCCATTCATTGTTTTCTCTTTTTGCTTGTAAGGTCCTGTTTTGATGTCCCTGGTTGTGACCGCCTCTGCTCTTCAACAACCTGCAGCAGAAGTTGACGCTGGTCTTCACTCTTGGTGATCTTGCTGTTGAATGCCTGTATCAAGGCAATCCCTCTCTCTGCAGTGTCGTTGATGACTCTGAGACCACCCACAGCTGCGACGCCAGTTTTGAAGTCTTCATCATCAGACCATGTGTCAGGTTCCTTGGACAAAAAAGAAGTCTTCATTTTGAGACTTTCAAATAGAAAGTTTGATCCTCTAGAAGCAAAGTCTAAGAGCTGCTTTGTGGGAAGGGAAGATGTGGCAGGAAGAGCAGCACGTTTTGGTGAATCCTCGGTCGCCTCCCTCTCAAAGATTGCCCGAACTATGTTTCTCTTCATTGTTGCATTAACTTGTGGATCGAAGAGTGCAAGACCCACCAAGCCTTCACTGAGGTACCACAGGTGACGACCGAAGACTGTGAGACATGTTCTTGATATTTTGACGTCGTGGTACTCTGACAGGTCTTGGAGGAGCCGCAAATCATTAGCAGGAGCGGAGGATGGAACGGAGGCCGTGAACCATGCACTGACATACACCTCTATCACAAAGAATGTGAATCGTTTCAAGCCTAATGTCTCACGAGCAGTTAGTTGAAACTGATTAACAAAAAGCAGGATCTTCATGGCATAAATGAGCTTAGCCATCCACCGTGCTCGGTGAAGTGCTCCGGGCCATCGGAGACTAAACTTGGGTAGAGCTCCATCGAGACACCTGATTGCTAGCTCCAGTAACTCCACGGTAATCATCACGTGGCTGATGCTTGACCAGATGATGTTTCCAGCAACAGATGAGGTCATCTCGTTTCTCGTACAAACTTGGAGGGAGGTCTGAGAGAGGGCTGTAGTCATCTTGACTGATGTCCTTCCACTTCTGCTTGAAGCGAGAGAAGAGAGTAATATCTGGTCCAGAGGAAGGCCCCATGCATTCCACATACGCTTTCTCGGCAACAAGCTCAAGGATGTGGTGACGACACGCGAGATGCAGAAGACGGCGGCCGAGTTTCTGCTCCAGAATGACACATGCCCCCGACAAGTGCCCAGTGTTTGAAGCTGTTGTGTCAAAACTGAGTGCTGAAACATTCTCTGATATGTCCCACTCTTCCAGCGCTGCACTGACTGCTGTAGCAATGGCCTGTCCAGTCCCTGACAAAAGTTTCGGGACACCAAGCAGCTTTTCAGTATTGATTCCGGAGACAAGAATGGCGATTCGGTCAACACTCGCTCCTTGTTCATCAGGCATAATTTTTCCATCCCAGTGCACAGTGAGCACTTCACTAGGTTGAAAATTTTCTTTAATTTCTTTGGCAATCCCAGAACGGTGGGTCGCTCGCGAAGTACGCACTGTCTCATAGTTTAAAACTAGTTCCATTGGGTTATGACCTAGACTAGCAGCCGTGGCACTGACGATCCGGAGAGCAGAGCGGTGACTGATCCCAGTGCGGTCCAATGTACTTGACAATTCAGGGGTGATAACTTTGAGAGTAGCACGTTTACGCTTGGAAGAAGATACCACTGGTGATATCGCTAGGGAACTTGTAGATGATGACGAGCTTGATTGTGCTTCTGTTTCAGACGAAGAACCCAACTCATCATATTCAAGAGCAGAACTGGCTTGATTCTGTTGTAGAGATTGCTTACTCTTGCTTTCTTCCCGACGCTTGATGGAACAAGCAATCTTTTTGTCTACTCCTGCCATTACACCTCTTCTCCCTTTTTCTCGTTGCGCTGCCAGGAATGCTCGGTCTTCTTCGATGGTCAAGAGCTGCATTGCCTTGGGGTGGGCAACATCGAACAGGTCCTCTAACTCATCACAAAAAGTTTCCTCTTTCTTACGTTGTGTGTCTGTAGTGCGAGTGCAGTTTTTCTTAAGTCCCTCCACATTAAAAAAAGATCCACTACCTTTCGTCCAATACTCTTCTCAGTTATGGTAGGAATCCGTGCTTTATTCCAGAAACTAATAACCGATGCTGCAACTTCACTCGCAGAATCATTCACTGTTTTCTTA
>JACEEZ010008024.1:231973-234473 GCA_016584305.1 Chionoecetes opilio
AGTGGCCGAAGATACCCACATGCTGCATGAACCTCACCTTCCGACTGCGACTACAAGTGCGGCGGAGGGCATCAGGGGGCAGCATGCATGAGCCTCAGGTCAAACCATCACAGATGTCAGTATAAAATCTAGGTTACGCCACCACAGGCGAGGGCCAACAACCACAGCCCTCCAGAATGTGCAGGGCCAACCACCTGAACCCTCGATGAAAAAAATAATAGCCTACAGGCGCTATAGGCTTCAATTTAAGATAATAACAATAAAGATAATAATAAATAAATACAAGAAAAAACATCACCTACTTTATCGGGAGGCGATATTCTTATATTTTCTTCAAATCATCGAAACACACTGCAAAGGGAAATAAATATCAATTCAAGATGTTATTTTAAAAGATGACATAAACCTTAACATTGAGTTGTTTGCAAAAGTCAAATTACCAAAAAAAAAAAACCCAAAAAAACCACCTATAAGAAAAGATTGTTTTGTTCTGCAAATAGCGGGATTATGAAAACCGAAATAATATAACCATTTTTTTCTACATTTCGGTGGTTTCAAATATTACATGTACGAAATTTCAAAGCTCAATGCATCTCTATTCTGAAGATGATGCATGTTAAAGTAGCACATAGTGAATATCAGCAGAATGCACCTCAACCCTATTATTATGAACACACGTGGGAAGCAGAGGTAACGAGAGAGCACGTCGATACGGATAGTAGTGGAGGCGAGCTGAAAGGGACGCGGGGTGAGAGGGAAGAGTCGATGTAGAAGGGTCCAGAAAAGGCTTGAAACGATGAAATGAGGGTTGGCAGGAGAAGAATGAACAGGTGAAGGGAGGAATCGATGGGTGATGTAGTGAAGGGTGGGACGTGTGTGCGTGCGTGGGTGAGTGAGTGTGCGTGTGTGAGTGAGCGAGTGTGCGTGCGTCGGTGAGTGAGTTTGCATGCGTGGGTGAGTGAGTGTGCGTGCGTGGGTGAGTGAGTGTGCGTGCGTGGGTGAGTGAGTGTGCGTGCGTGGGTGAGTGAGTGTGCATGCGTAGGTGAGTGAGTGAGTGTGCGTGGGTGAGCGAGTGAGTGTGTGTGGGTGAGCGAGGGAGTAAACAGTAACAGGGCGGACAGGCTGACGAATGATAAGACTCATGCTACAAACACTAACAATCATCGCACTGTATTATCAACTTTGCGCAATACGTACATACCTTTCATTATATCAAAAGTAAATAAGACTGTCAGAAATATTTTCCAGTGTTTTAACATCTTCACGTGCGTTCATCGTTTACATCTTCTACATATTCCAACTTTCATTTTGATTTTCTGATATTCATTTTTTTATAAGAGATGTAAATACACTTAACTAACCTAAAAAAAACTAGGTCAGGCAAAGATTGTGCAAACGGCAGGCGAAGACTATACGCTGTGTTAGGAGCATTGTGATGGTGGGGGAGGGTGTGTGTGTGTGGGAGGTGGAAGGAGGGGGAGGGGGAAGGGACACCGTTACATGGTCATTGCCGGGGTTATTGGTAGTCCCATCCCCTACGGTGACGTCCCATCGGCAATAGCACCACCGGTATACATCACGTCTAGTCCCCTGCGTGTGTGCGGACCGTTTGGCTCCTCGTTGACACTGTCCAGGTGAAGACAGTGATGGTGTGATGGTGTTCCTTCTGTGATGTGACGACCATTAGCTACTCTTCCCTCAGGGGTGCACTACGACTAAGCTGACATGATTATATGGATCATCTTACGGTTAATAATCAGGGTAGGACAAGAAGTAACGGATTCAAACTGGAAAAACGCAAATTAAAAAAAGAAATAGGGAAAAACTGGTTCACAAATAGGGTGGTAAATGATTGGAATGGACTCAGTCGTCAGGTAGTTAGTTAGGACAGAGTCAATAGGAAGTTTTAAAAGGAGGCTAGACAATTTCATGGATGGGGATGAACGGTGGATGTAGGTAGTGTTAAGTAACAGGAACTACCACGTGCAGTCCTCGAAGCCTCTTGTAACTTCCTTATTTTTTATATTCTTATGATGACATTTCTGGTCCTTCATTTCCCGGCACAGGATAACATGACGGTGGTAACGATGAGTTTTAGAAGCCAATGGATGGGTGGCCGGAGCGGGATGGGACGGGACGGGACGGGCTGGGCCGCGCCGGGACGGGACGTGCCAGGCCGGGATGGACTGGGACGGTATGGGATGGGACGGGACGGACGGGACGGGACGGGACGGGACGGGCCGGGCCGGGCTGGGACGGGCCGGGCCGGGACGGGCCGGGCCGGGACGGGCCGGGCCGGGACGGGCCGGGCCGGGACGGGCCGGGCCGGGACGGGCCGGGGGGCGACGGTCTCATCATAAAGTCATGCCAATCCAAGGGTCTCGTAGATACTGAGTGGTTGGAGACGGGGCCTCGCATCTATATAGACAGAGGGACGATGATTCTAGGCCGCTACGGATAAATCCCACTGAGCGAGGGCAATATACGGTAAAATACATGT
>JACEEZ010008024.1:239473-255166 GCA_016584305.1 Chionoecetes opilio
CTGCAGGGCTCCTGCAAATGATCTGCAGTTCATGAAGGACATGATGAGTTCAGAGAACAGATCCAGAGATTGCTCGAGCAGTGCTACAAAAACTTGAAAACCACAAGTGGTACCTGACACAGGAGGTTGTGCCGTTCGCTCTCTTCGGTAGCAGACTCAGTGACAAAGAGAAGCAGGACATTGCTGCCAAGCTGCACGCCACTGAGAAGCCAGATAGCTTCAGACATAAGAACATAAGAAAATAAGGAAGCTACAAGAGGCCGCGAGGCCTACACGTGGTAGTTCCTGTCACCTAACACTACCTACATCCACCTTTCATCCCATCCATGAACCTATCCAGCTCCCCTTAAAGCTCCCTAATGACTCCGCACTAACTACCTGTCTACTGAGACCATTCCACTCATTCACCACCCTATTTGTGAACCAGTTTTTCCCTATTTCCTTTCTAAATCTACGCTTTTCCAGCTTGAATCCGTTACTTCTGGTTCTACCCTGGTTAAAAGCCGTAAGAACTTTTCCTACCTCTCCTTTATTAAATCCCTTTATCCACTTAAAAACTTCTATCAGATCGCCCTTACTCTGCGTCTCTCGAGTAAGTGTAATTTTAATAACTTCATCTCCTCTCATAACTAAAGTTACGCATCCCTTGTATCATTTTGGTCATCCTTCTCTGCACTTTTTCTAACAACACAATATATCCATCCTGTAATATGGAGACCAAAACTGAACTGCATAGTCTAGGTGAGGCCTGACTAGAGCCAGATAAAGCTTTAGAATAACTTCCGCACTTCTACTTTAACACTTCTGGTAATGAATCGTAATACTCTATTAGCTCTATTTCTGGCCTCAATACATTGTTTCCTAGGTCGGAGGTCTGGCTCACCCTCACTCCAAGATCTTTTTCACCTTCTGATCTTTTCAGCGATACATTGCTTATGGTATATCTATTACCAGGTTTTTCTACACATTCATAACGCTACATTTATCAATATTAAATTCCATCTGCCATCTACTGCCCACTCGTTTAAGTTTATCTAAGTCTCCCTGCAATATGTTTACGTCAGACTGTGATCCAATAATCCTACCTAACTTAGTATCATCAGCAAACTTGCTGATATCACTGCTAATCCACTATCCAAGTCGTTGATGTAAATCAAAATAGTAATGGTCCACAAAACAGACCCTTGTGGAACTCACTGTCACCAGTCCCCATTCAGATTTGGAACATTAATTGTAACCCTTTGTTGCCTATTACTTAGCCAAGCTCTGGATCCATGAAGAACCTTCCCATCTATACCATGAGCCCTAACCTATTTAAGAGTCGCTCGTGTGGTACTTGAACGAGGGAAACCTATGTTCCCTCAGGTTACAGCCAAGACGACTCTGGCTGATCTAGTTGGTCCAGAGAGTCATCTTCTGCTTGACACCCTTGGCATTGAGTATGACTGGCTTCTGCAACCTGTGGCGACATGGCCAAGGAGTGATGACTACAGCAAGGCCCTGGAATATGTCAGCAGTGTAAAAGTAGTGAATGACATTGCTGAGCGGGGAGTCAAGATGATGACTGATTTCGCAAACATCATTACCACAGATTCTCAGCAAAAACAGTACCTTCTTCAAACTGTGGAATACAACCGTGAGCGATTTGATAGCTTCAAGAAGCAAACTCTGAAAAATGACTGTGAAGTGTCCTTCTGACATAGACAATAGAGTTTTCTGCCACTTGAAAATAGTTTTTAGAGTCTTTGTCACACATTTTTTGATGTCAAGATTGTAATATTTATGAAATTTATATGAAATTTTCAGAAAATTTTGCTTTTTTTCTGGATATGATGTGTCTTTTTTTCTTGAATGTTTACTTGAATTGTTTTTTCTGAAATAATATTAAAAATGCTTCAATTTGATACCCAATTTGTTGTTCTATCCCAATTGTAACAAAAGTCTCAGGTGAAAAAAGGTCTGGCGGAAGGCAAAATTAGGCGCTTTTCTACTGTCGCGGGCTTAATATCTTGAGGTCCAATGAGGCAAAGGTTCCTGACATTTTAGCTCAAAATGGTTGTAATTTTCGGCTTTTCCAGGTCAAAAAGCATGGGAAACCTTGCAGGGGGGTATAAAAATAGGAAAATATTGTTTTCTGAACAGGTCTAATATATGAGCCATCTTCCTCTCTCTCTCTCTCTCTCTTCTCTCCTCTCTCTCTCTCTCTCTCTCTCCTCTCTCTCTCCTCTCCTCTCCTCTCTCTCTCTCTCTCTCTTCTCTCTCTCTCCTCCTCTCTCTCTCTCTCTCTCTCTCTCTCTCTCCTCTCTCTCCTCTCTCTCTCTCTCTCTCTCTCTCTCTCTCTCTCTCTCTCTCTCTCACACACACACTCACACTCACACTCACACACACACACACACGCACACGCACACGCACACGCACACGCACGCGCACACGCACACTCACATTCACACTCACACACACACACACACACACACACACACACACACACACACACACACACACACACACACACACACACACACACACACACACACACACACACACACACACGCACACACTTTTGCGAGAAGAAAGGAAAATGAAGGTAAATATTTGCCACACACACGACACCCTTTCCGTCGCTCATCGTCACACTCGCTGTTTCCCACCCCTCCATGGCGACCTTAATGTGGGTAAATAGCAATAACGTGGATAAATATAATAACATAATGAGGCAGAAGCTTTCCGTTTTCCCAGCAGGATAAGAGAGATAAGGGAGCTTCAGAAAACATTAATGTAAATAATGCGAGGAAGGAAAGTGAAAATAACATTTTTTCTATATATGCAGCTGTAAGGAACGTTTTAAAGTAGCAAGTTTGTCAGTTTGAAGGTTTGTCTTTATCTATGTGCACTGTACAGCCTCAGTCATTCCAATATCTTAAAGCTGAAACTAATACAAAAGCAGCAATAAAAAAATACTAATAAAAATGAGCTTGTGAACGATGAAATTCTGAAGGGGACCACGTGAGCCTGCTTGCCTTTTTTTCTTTCTTTTTTCCCTCTATTACGAAGTTTTGTGTGTATGTGCGTGTTCTGTTATGGCTGCCGTTACCACCGCGGGTTACACGGCACTTGTACAGCACTCGAGGGGATTCACGTACCTCCTTATACTTGTCTTGATGCAAATAAACTATAAAAGATAGAGTAATAATAACAAGAATAATAATAATAATAATAATAATAATAATAATAATAATAATAATAATAATAATATAATAATAATATTAATTGTATTTCACCCGAAAGCGTACAGTAAACCCCCCCCAAAAAACCAACATAATATGCAAACAGGAGTAAATGAGCTTAAAAAAACTAAAGCAAATAAAAGATAATATATACTAGTGATGGACAGAATATCAATTTTCCGTACTCGCGAATGCGAATGCGAATGCGAATATTTGGTTTTAATATTCGCGAATGCGAATGCGAATTGCGAATATCACATAATATTTCAAGTAATACACTATTGTTGATATCATACAGGTAACTGAAATATTTTGAATGTATTGTAGGAGTTCAGTAATATAATAATGAATGTTTAAAGTAAATTCCATTCTATTTCTGTTTCCAGGCTGCAGGACGAGTACTCACTCCTACACGAATACTTACATGAGCATATCTTACATGAATAATTATTATTGCAAAGTTTTCAATATGCAATGTCATTAGAGATAATCTCGAAATAATCACAAACCACGTAACTGGTGTGACTGGACGACATTTCGCAGTAGGCTGCTGCAATACTCTTCTGTTTCAAAAGAAAGTTAACTGTGCCCGTGGGTGACAGAGAAAATCGCGTATATGTTTATTACAGACAGTATGGCGCACGAAGCAATGAGTTGAGTTCGGTAAAAGTGAGAGACCTTGAGAGTAGCGGCTGCCACTCTGTTGGAGGGTTGAGGATGGAGGTAGTATCCGAAGGACAATGGCCTTGACTACCAATACGCCTCCTCACCCCATTTATGTAACTAACGCTCGGCTAAACTATTAATTTATGTATATGTTTGCTTCTGTAATATTATGTTCACTTGAGATATTTTTTTCTTATTTCTGTAAGTTTATTGATTTGGGTAAAATATTCGCATATTCGCAAACAACTTCGCGTGGGAGTGCGAATGCGAATGCGAATGCGAATAATGAAAAAAACATGCGAGATATTCGCAATCGCGAATGCGAATGCGAATATTCGGTCCATCACTAATATATACATGTGGGCAATATATACACTGTGATGTAAAACTGTACATTCTGCGGGATATGTAAGGTTGCAAAAAAGATGTAAAGTATGCCATGAACTACATACTCAATTGTTTCCCACTAAATGTAACAATAAGAGCATAACAAAATAAGGAAACTACAAGAGGCTGTGAGACCTACACGTGGTAGTTCCTGTACAATGATCAGTTAGAAATGCAAACCATGATAGAGGAGTCTTAACAATGGTAGAAAATCTTATGCAACACAAAACTGTCATACTTATAATCTTGTACAAGAAGCTTATCGGAAGTCGTTGTCTGATCTGGTCCTAACAGTGTCTGCTAAGCGTGTCATCAGCGTGCAAAAGGATAAATCTTGCTCCAAATATTTCGATTCTTTAGTAAAGCTGAATCTGTTGACGTGGCTGCTGCTGCTACCGCTCCAGGAGGCAGAGAGGAGAGGGCGGAAGGAGCAAGGAAGTGCGTGTGTGAGGTAGGGGAGGGACGGGAGAGAAGCGAGGGAGGGAAAGGTAGGTAGGTAGGTTAGATGGGACGGAGGGAAGGAAAGGAAAGAAAGGTAGGTAGGTAGGTTAGGGAAGTAAGGGAAAGTGACGAAGAATTAAAATTAAAGTGTAGTTTGTGAGACCAAAGGTATAATATAGCAGTGCGTCCTCTCCACGCACTCATTTAAATGGTCGGTCTATCTCTTACAAAAATGTTATCTTATCATCGTTATCAAAGTCAAGTTTCCTTATTAATATAAATATTTCGTAAATGGTAAGTAACTGATCGTTCTAACATACATCTTTTTTTTATGTCTATTTTTTCTCTACATCACAAAGGACTGGCCAAGGACAAAGAAAAAAAAAGTCCGCTCAGTTGCCAGTCCCTATAAAGAAGACAGTAAGATAATATAGAAAGGGGGACTGGCTTATTTAGTTCAGGTGTTTTGTCACTCCTCTCTTTGAAGAAATATAAGTCGCAGGAAGGTGGAAAAATAGAAACTGGTGATAGTAAAACAACTGTTGTACTGTTTCACCTAGTTTTGTTTTCGTATTGTACTTTGTTCTTCTCTACGCCAATTTATTGTCTCACTTCTCTTCATTGTCTTCCTCTTCTTTCTCTCTCACGTCCTTCTTCATTCCTCGTTTCTCTGTCTATCTCCTTCTACTCGTCCGTCTTTCAACCAATCCTTCTGGTCTGCCTTCTTATTTTCTGCTTTCTCCTCTACCTACTACTACTATCAAGTATAGGCGTCCAGCCTCTGGCCCCTTTGCTTTTGGCTCAGTTCTTGCGGCTGGAACATGGCAGCGAGCCACGTTCCAGCCAATTAACTCATTACGCTAATTACTCATTAAGTGCTTGTTCTACGCAAAAAGTTTGTTGCCCAGACCCCATTGCTTTTGACAGCACTACTTGCATGTCAAATTTCAGCTCAATCCGACAATTTTTAGGAGTAGGTATTCACTTTTTGGCTTAAACTTTGTTCCACTCTCCTTATCGCGAATGGGTGTTATGGTAAGTAGCAGCCCGCTTCGCTCGCTGCCAACTATCACTACTATCAAGTATAGGCGTCCAGCCTCTGGCTCCTTTGCTTTTGGCTCAGTTCTTGCGGCTGGAACGTGGCAGCGAGCTCGAAGTGCTTTTAAAATACCTAGTCTACAGAAGCTACAGAAGTCTACAACAAGCAACAGAAGTTACTGTAAAACCGAAGTTTATTTAGCTCTAATTAAATAATTACGCTAATTACTCATTAAGGGCTTGTTGTACGCCGAAAAAAATTGTTTCACAGACCCCCATTGATTTTGACAGCACTACATGCATGTCAAATTTCAGCTCAATCCGACAATATTTAAATAATTACGCTAATTACTCATTAAGGGCTTGTTTTACGCAAAAAGTTTGTTGCACAGACCCCCATTAATTTTGACAGCACTACTTGCATGTCCAATTTCAGCTCAATCCGACAATATTTAGGAGTAGTTATTAACTTTTTGGCTTAAACTTGGTTCCACGGGTCTTATGGTAAGAAGCAGCTCGCTTCGCTCGCTGCCAACTACTACTACTACTACCACCACTCTAACTACTACTACCACCACTCTAACTACCACTACCACTGCTACTGCTGATGCTGTTATTACTGAGGGCATAATTGCTGCTACCGTCGCTACTACTGAAAACTTTCATCAAGTATAGGCGTCCAGCCTCTGGCCCCTTTGCTTTTGGCTCAGTTCTTGCGACTGCAACGTGGCAACGAGCCACGTTCCAGCCAATTAACTCATTACGCTAATTACTCATTAAGAGCTTGTTCTACGCAAAAAGTTTGTTTCACAGACCCCCATAGATTTTGACAGCACTACTTGCATGTCAAATTTCAGCTCAATCCGACAATATTTAGGAGTAGTTATTCACTTTTGGGCTTAAACTTGGTTCCACTCCCCTTACGCGAATGGGTCTTATGGTAAGTAGCAGCTCGCTTCGCATACTGCCAATTATCACATTGTACATTGCAGCAATAATTGCCATTAGCGCATCTACCACTCTTTCCCTGTGAAAACATTATATAAAGCTGCAATGCTACCCGTGAGTCTGTTCAATTGTCCTTAAATTTAACGACTTACGAATGTAAACTATCTTTATTCTTATTATTATTCACACCGCTATCATGAGCCTCTGTCTATCCTGGAACCATACAGACAGGGAACATGGAGGCATGATCGTAATGATAGTGAATGGAGGTGATGTGCACTTAATTGCTTATGTGAACTCTTTCGCAAAATAACTTTTTCGCCTCAGTCTAGCATTTATTTTTTGTGATGTTTATTTTTCAGTGTGGGTAAGACATTCCTGTTGATGTCTTTATTGCAGTTATCGTTGTTAACTTCGTTGTTGTAAGTCTTTCTGTAGGTTGAAACTGCACTGCCAAAATTATTTCGTGTTTGGCATATAAGTCCAGGTTTTGGTTAACTGGTAAATAATTAAAATCAAGACCGTCTACCTTAATTAAAATCAAGACAATCAATCAATCATTAGGGGCATACGCCGGGGGGCGCGTCGCCTCGCCCACCCTACGACGCCACTCTCGGGGGTCACCACGCGCGAGTTCCCATGCAGGCTCCTTTCCCATACCAAGCAGCTCTCGACAAGAAACATCAACTTGCCCCAGCCATGATCCTTGTGGGCACCCCCTTGGCCTCCTCCACTACGGATTGTCTCTTACAGATACAACCCGATGGGAAGGATCGGTTTCAGGGTAGCGCGCCACATGCCCATCTAGCCGAAGGTTGGCGCTGACGGACTATGCAGGTAATAGGCCTCGATTCAGTCTCACGGTGCAATCGCTGATTTGACACGTAATCATCCCAGCGATACCCCATGATTCTGCGAAGACACTTATTACCAAAGGCATTGATTCGTCTCTTCAAGTCACTATTTAGTGTCCATGTCTCACAACCATAGAGTAAGACAGGGATCACCAGCGACTTGAAGATCCGGATCTTTGTCCTCCAGCACAGGTACCGACAACGCCAAATACTCCCGCTGAGCGAGTCCATAACACCGTGAGCTATGCCAATCCGCCGTAAGACTTCTTGACGTGACCCGCCGTCATAATGGACTGCGCTACCAAGGTATGTAAAACTTTCCAAGATCTCAATGTCCTCCCCACACGCATGAACAGACTGTACTGCTTCATCTAATAAATCTCCAAACACCTGGACCTTGGTCTCATGTGTTTCTATGTATAGTTTTCCTGGGACCGTTTGTGTTGCCAATAATCATCGTAATCGTAAATAATATGCATATAATTCACATAGCGTTGCCAATATCCAATATTATCTAATACTGTACTGCATACGCATATATTTGTTTATCTATTGTGGTAGGTCATCTCTCTTTCTCTCTCTCTCTCTCTCTTTCTCTCTCTCTCTCTCTCTCCTCTCTCTCTCTCTCTCTCTCTCTCTCTCTCTCTCTCTCTCTCTCTCTCTCTCTCTCTCTCTCTCTCTCTCTCTCTCTCTCTCTCTCTCTCTCTCTCTCTCTCTCTCTCTCTCTCTTCTCTCCTCTCCTCTCTCTCTCTCTTCTCTCCTCTCTCTCTCTCTCTCTCTCTCTCTCTCTCTCTCTCTCTCTCTCTCTCTCTCTTCCTCTCTCTCTCTCTCTCTCTCTCTCTTCTATATATTATATATAATATATATATATATATATTTCTCTTTCTCTCTCTCTCTCTCTTCTTCTCCTCTCTCTCTCTCTCTCTTCTCTCTCTCTCTCTCTCTCTCTCTCTCTCTCTCTTCTCTCTCTCTCATCTCTCTCTCTCTCTCTCTCTCTCTCTCTCTCTCTCTCCTCTCTCTCCTCTCTCTCTCTCTCTCTCTCTCTCTCTCTCTCTCTCTCTCTCTCTCTCTCTCTCCTCTCCTCTCTCTCTCTCTCTCTCTCTCTCTCTCTCTCTCCTCTCTCTCTCTCTCCTCTCTCTCTCTCTCTCTCTCTCTCTCTCTCTCTCTCTCTCTCTCTCTCTCTCTCTCTCTCTCTTTATATATATATATATAATATATATATATATTTCTCTCTTCTCTCTCTCTCTCTCCTCTCTCTCTCTCTCTCTCTCTCTCTCCTCTCTCTCTCTCTCTTTCTCTCTCTTCTCTCTCTCTCTCTCTTCTCTCTCTCTCTCTCTCTCTCTCTCCTCTCTCTCTCTCTCTCTCTCTCTCTCTCTCTCTCCTCTCTCTCTCTCTCTCTCTCTCTCTCTCTCTCTCTCTCTCTCTCTCTCTCTCTCTCTCTCTCTCTCTCTCTCTCTCTCATCAAGAGTGCTAATATACAGTCCTAAAATTTATAACATTAAATAATACGTATTTAAATTAAATAAAACGTAATAAATAACGTAGGAATAATGGAATAAGACGAGAAAATCATATTGGAGCGTTACAGTCTCCGTCCCAAACAGCTCACATGACTTATACTTTATCATTACTTATAGAACTCTCATTATACCTTGTCATTACTTATAGAACTCTCATTATAACTTATCATTACTTATAGAATTCTCATTATACTTTATCATTACTTATAGAACTCTCATTATACTTTATCATTACTTACAGAACTATCATTATACTTTATCATTACTTATTGAACTCTAATTATACTTTAGCATTACTTATAGAACTCGAATTATACTGTATCATTACTTATAGAACTCTCATTATACTTTATCATTACTTATAGAACTTTCAGTATACATTATCCTTACATATAGAGCTCTAATTATACTTTATCATTATTTATAGAATTCTCATTATACTTTATCATTATTTATATAACTCATTATACTTTATCATTACATATAGAACTCTAATTATACTGTATCATTACTTATAGAACTCTCATTATACTTTATCATTACTTATAGAACTCTAATTATACTGTATCATTACTTATAGTAAGTGTCCACACAGTGACCAGTGTCCTCCTCGGGACACACTCATTGTCTTGGGCGACTTCAATGCTACTAATGGCACTGTGAGAGATGGCTACGAGTTATGTGTTAGTCCCCATGGCTCCGGTACCAGAAACACCAACAGTTCTCTGTTTCTGAACTTTGCAAGGTCCAGAAGTTTGAGAATTGCAGGTTCTTGGTATCAGAGACCAGAGCTGCATCGCTGGACATGGTATAGTAATGCCGGAGGGGTAGCTAAGGAGATCGACCACATCTTCGTTAGTACTCGTTGGAGGATCCTCCAGAACTGCAGGGTTTACCGGAGTGCTGAGTTCTTTGGAACAGATCACAGACTTGTTGTTGCTGCACTTTAGCTTCATGTCAAGTCCAGAAGAATCTCAAGAGGTAACCATACTGTGTTTCATCTTGAGAAACTGAAGGACTTGACATGTGCTCATGAGTATGCGGTGGCAGTCTCAAATCGGTTTGATGTGCTCGGTGCTCTCGGGGATCTTGTAGAACTGTGGGATACCTTCAAACGTGAAACTCTACAGGCTGCCAAGGAGTGTATTGGGGAGCGCCCGAGGTCAAGGCGTGGTTTTGTCTCAACGGAGACGCTGGAGAAAATCGAGGAGAGTCGCGCTGCCAGGCTGGCTGGGAACCGGGACCAGCACAGGGCTCTGTCACGCCGGACTAGAACCCTCCTGAGGAGAGACAAGGAGAGGTATGTCAGGAGTCTCGCTGAGGATGTCGAGGGTCATTTGAACGCTAATGACCTCCGACCCGCCTACTGAGCCCTGAAGAAGCTCCGTTGCAAGTCTCCTTCTCGGGCGAGTGCTATTCGAACAGCAGATGGGCGCCTCGTGTCGGACATGGATGGGCAGATGGCTCGTTGGGCTGAGTACTTTGGGCAGTTGTTCACGGTGGACCCTCCAACTGAGCAGCTTCACACCACTGGGTTACAGGCAGTGGATGCCGATCCTCCCATTGACGAAACCGCACCCTCTCTTGACGAAGTCAGAGAGGCTGTAGCAAAGTTGAAGGGTGGAAGGGCAGCTGGTGTTTGTAATATCAGTGCGGAGCTCCTCAAAGCTGGGGGTGAGGCCATGATCCGCGGGTTGCATGCTGTCCTGACTGCCGTGTGGCAATCAGGTACCATTCCTCCTGACTGGAAAAGGGGGCTGGTCGTCCCTATCTGGAAAGGGAAAGGGGACCGTCAGGACTGCAACAATTACCGCGGTATTACACTGCTCAGCGTACCAGGCAAGGTGCTTGCCCATCTATTGCTGACACGAATTCGCAGTCATCTGGTGAAGCATCAGAGACCTCAGCAGTCTGGGTTCACGCCTGGTAAGTCAACAACGGACCGTATCCTAGCGCTTCGTGTCCTGGTGGAACGCCGACGTGAGTTTCGACAGGGGATGCTTGCAGCCTATGTTGATCTCAAGAAGGCATTTGACTCAGTGCATCGTGAGTCACTCTGGGATTTTCTGCGACTTCGAGGAATTCCTGCAAGGACTATTGGTTTGATAACTGGTCTGTATTCTGGGACTGAGAGTGCTGTGAAGTGTGGGGCAGGTGTATCCAGCTTCTTTCCTGTGAATACAGGAGTGAGGCAAGGGTGCGTCCTTGCCCCATCACTTTTCAACGCTTGTATGGACTGGGTATTGGACAAGGTTGTAGATGAAAGTGATTGTAGAGCATCCGTCGGCAACAGCAATATCACTGATCTTGTTTTTGCCGATGATACAGTAATCTTTGCTGAGTCGCTGGAGGTCCTGGTGATGGCTCTCGAGGCGCTGCACGAGGAGGCAAAGCCTTTGGGACTTGAGGTCTCCTGGCTCAAGACCAATGTTCAGGTGTTTGGAGACTTACTAGATGAAGCAGTACAGTCTGTTCATGCGTGTGGCGAGGACATTGAGATCTTGGAAAGTTTTACATACCTTGGTAGCGCAGTCCATAATGACGGCGGGTCACGTCAAGAAGCCTTACGGCGGATTGGCATAGCCCACGGTGTTATGGACTCGCTCAGCGGGAGTATTTGGCGTTGTCGGTACCTGTGCAGGAGGACAAAGATCCGGATCTTCAAGTCGCTTGTGATCCCTGTCTTACTCTATGGTTGTGAGTCATGGACACTAAATAGTGACTTGAAGAGACGAATCAATGCCTTTGGTAATAAGTGTCTTCGCATAATCATGGGGTATCGCTGGGATGATTACGTGTCAAATCAGCGATAGCACCGCGAGACTGAATCGAGGCCTATTACCTGCATAGTCCGTCAGCTACAACTTCGGCTATATGGACATGTGGCACGCTACCCTGAAACCGATCCTTCCCATCGGGTTGTATCTGTAAGAGACAATCCGGCGTGGAGGAGGCCAAGGGGGCGCCCACAAGGCTCATGGCTGGGGCAAGTTGATGTTTGTTGTCGAGAGCTGCTTGGTATGGGAAAGGAGCCTGCATGGGAACTCGCGCGTGGTGACCCCCGGGAGTGGCATCGTAGGGTGGGCGAGGCGACGCGCCCCCCGGCGTATGCCCCCAATGATTGATTGATTACTTATAGAACTCTAATTATACTGTATCATTACTTATAGAACTCTAATTATTCTGTATCATTACTTATAGAACTCTAATTATACTTTATCATTGCTTATAGAACTCTAATTATACTGTATCATTACTTATAGAACTCTAATTATACTGTATCATTACTTATAGAACTCTAATTATACTGTATCATTACTTATGGAACTCTCATTATATTTCATCATTACTTATAGAACTCTAATTATACTTTATCGCAACATATAGAACTCTAATTATAATTTATCATTACTTATAGAACTCTCATTATACTTTATCACTACTTATAGAACTCTAATTATACTGTATCATTACTTATAGAACTGTCATTATACTTTATCATAACATATAGAGCTCTAACTATACTTTATCATTACTTATAGAACTCTCAGGGTTGATGTCTAAAACTGCAACTGCTTGAATTTTCCCTCCGACACATGGCAAGCAAAGAAAAAAAGTGGGTTCTTATTAGCAGTTCAAAAAAAATTTCCCCTTGAAGTTTCCATATGCAAAGAATTATTTACTGCAAGTATTTTCTTCTCATACGAGACAGAATGACTTGATAGATTTTCCATTAGAGTGATATTTTTCGCCCGCGGTGGTGATAACTTGGGAGCAGATTATTAATGTGAGGACGGAAAGAGACGCAGTGAGGGGGGTGCCACGGGGGGGGGGGGAAGAGAGGGTAAAGGGGGAGGGGGGAGGGGGCAAAGGGAAGAGGGGGGCACAGGGGGGCGGGGGCACTGGTGGGGGAAGACACCAAAATTGCACTATGAAGATAAGTTCGTATATCTTGCCACACTTTCCTGCAGAATATTTTATAACTCTGTCGCCTCCCTTCCTTGGTTCTCATCCCACCATTAACGCTTCTTCCTGGTGGTAATTACTGTTCCCAAGTACGTAAGAACTCGATTATATTAGTATTTTATTTCTGTGTCAAACATGGAATTAATCACACCAGCAACGGAGTGTGTGATTACTGCTCTCTCTCTCTCTCTCTCTCTCTCTCTCTCTCTCTCTCTCTCTCTCTCTCTCTCTCTCTCTCTCTCTCTCTCTCTCTCTCTCTCTCTCTCTCTCTCTCTCTCTCTCTCTCTCTCTCTCTCTCTCTCTCTCTCTCTCTCTCTCTCTCTCTCTCTCTCTCTCTCTCTCTCTCTCTCTCTCTCTTCTCTCTCTCTCTCTCTCTCCTCTCTCTCTCTCTCTCTCTCTCTCCTCTCTCTCTCTCTCTCTCTCTCTCTCTCTCTCTCTCTCTCTCTCTCTCTCTCTCTCTCTCTCTCCTCTCTCTCTCTCTCCCCTTCTCTCTCTCTCTCTCTCTCTCGCCAGCAAACGAATGGTAAGGATATTTGGAGGTCATTGAGCAGATCCAGGAACTTCACTTAATTTTTTACACTTACATTTTTTTACATCACAAAGGACTGGCCAAGGACGACAAAAATGTAAACGGTAACAAAAAGGCCGCTCAGTTGTCAGTCCCTACAAAGATGACAGTAGGAGAATAAAGAAAGGGGGATGGGCCCATTTGGTTCGGGAGGTTTCTTATCATGGAGGACAACATATTAACTCTGCGCCACAGAGCGCCTAACTTCTGATCTTTCTATTATTTCTGATTGGGGCAAAGCAAACCTTGTTTTGTTCAATACCTCAAAACCCAATTTCTTCACCTATCTACTCGACAAAACCTACCAGATAACTATCCCCTCTTCTTCAATGACACTCAACTCATGTCTTCTTCTTCTACAATGAAAATTCTAGGACTATCCTTTACTAAAAATCTGAACTGGAAATCTCACATCTCATCTCTTGCTAAAACAGCTTCTAAGAAGTTAGGTGTGCTGTGGCGTCTGCGTCCTTTTTTTTCTCCCTCCCAATTGCTTGCTCTCTACAGGGGCCTTATCCGCCCATGTATGGAGTATGTCTCACATGTTTGGGGAGGATCCACTCATACAGCTCTCCTAAACAGGGTTGAGTCAAAAGCTTTTCGTCTCATCAACTCCGCTCCTCTGACTGACTGTCTTCAATCTTTAAATCACCGCCGCAATGTTCCTTCTCTTGCTCTCTTCTACCGTTATTTTCATGCTCACTGCCTTCTGAACTTGCTAACTGCATGCCTCCCCCACTCCCGCGGCCTCGCTGCACAAGACTTTCTACTCATTCCCATCCCTATTCTGACCATCTTCCTAATGCAAGAGTTAATCAGTAACTTTACTCTTTCATCCCTTTCACTGGTAAACTCTGGAACTCTCTTCCTGTTTCTATTGTCCACTTTCCTATGACTTAAATCTTTTCAAAAGAAGAGTAACAAGACACCTCCCGAACTAAATTGGCCTACCCCTTTGTTTTTATTTTATTCTCTTACTGTCTTCTTTATAGGGACTGGCAACTGAGCGGGCTTTGTGTTACCCATTTTTGTTGTGCCCTTGGCCAGATCCCTGTGATGTAAAAAAAAAAAAAAAAAAAAAAAAAAACTACGTCATCTGACTTCCCTTTCAATGCTTCCCTGAGACTCATCAAGTTGATCTATACAAATCTATGTCTAATGAAGTTTATCTATACAAATCTATCTGTTTAATGAAGTTGATCTATACAAATCTATGTCTAATGAAGTTTATCTATACAAATCTATCTGTTAATGAAGTTGATCTTTACGAATCTATGTCTAATGAAGCTTATCTATACAAATCTATCTGTCTAATGAAGTTTATCTATACAATTACATCGATGTCTATGTTATATATCTCTATGTATACAGTTTATTTCACCTAGATTCTTAGAAGAATGCATATGTGTTTTGTATCATGGAGGTCGAAAAGTGACACCCATGGGTCACTGTTGTCGCTAATTGCATCGTTATTTTCAGAAGACATACATATTTGTAATAAAGTAATAAGAGTTTAAGTAATATGTGAGCCAATTCAGTTATATGATTTTGAGGCCTGGTAATATTCCAACGGTGAAGTCAGTATATATGTGTATATGTTAAGTCTCCGATGGTGTGATTTTAAAGAAGCTTATTGCGGTACATTGTATTATAGTAGTTAGATTTTTGTTGTGTATTTTATCATTTTCCATCGCAAAATGTATGCCTCGTGTGATGTTAACAAATCGGTACAGATAATCACTGCATCATATTTCATCATTCATCCCTCGCAGCTTTGATTCAGTTAAGAGTAAAAAAACATTTCAACATTCATTGGTCTTGTGAATATTTCAATATCTCAAAAGGTTAATATTTATGTTATAATTTCAGTAATAATTTGAGAGGAGAGAGAGAGAGAGAGAGAGAGGAGAGAGAGAGAGAGAGAGAGAGAGAGAGAGAGAGAGAGAGAGAGAGAGAGAGAGAGAGAGAGAGAGAGAGAGAGAGAGAGAGAGAGAGAGAGAGAGAGAGAGAAGAGAGAGGGGAGAGAAGAGGAGAGAGAGAGAGAGAGAGAGAGAGAGAGAGAGAGAGAGAGAGAGAAATAG
>JACEEZ010008024.1:260114-271317 GCA_016584305.1 Chionoecetes opilio
GCGTCGCTAATGGGCTCATATGGGTGTGGGCACGTACCCTGAATAGCCGATCGCATTCCCACGCCAACTTCGGCTATATGGCATGGCAGCTACCTAAACCGATCCTTCCCATCGGTTGTATCTGTAAGAGACAATCCGCGTGGAGGAGGCCAAGGGGGAGCCCACAAGGCTCGTGGCTGGGGCAAGTTGATGTTTCTTGTCGAGAGCTGCTTGGTATGGGAAAGGAGCCTGCATGGGAACTCGCGCGTGGTGACCCCCGGGAGTGGCGTCGTAGGGTGGGCGAGGCAACGCGCCCCCCGGCGTATGCCCCAATGATGATGAGAGGTCCAATCAGTGTTAGGATTATGGTGGGATTGTAAAAACTGATGAACTAAGATTAAAGTGTCCAGATTTTTCTGATGTGGTTCCTAACAAAGAGAACACTCGTAAGTCAGGTCAGCCAAGTATTTGACCCCTTGGGCATAGTGAGCCCAATAACTATAAGGGGTAAATGTCTATAATACAAAAAGGCCTGGGGAGAACACCTCGATTGGGATACCCCCCTTGATGGGAAATATACAACAGAATGGGAGACTATAAAATCTGAGTTCAATAAAATAAATGAAGTTCACATAAGTAGGAGAATAAATAATGATGGGCGACAACCCCAGCAAATACACATATTTTGTGATGCTTCAAAAAGTGCATACGGTGCAGAAGCCTATCTTAAAGCAAGAGAGGAATGTAATTTAATTATGTCTAAGGCTCGGGTTGCCCCAATTAAACCTAGAACCCTGCCTCAAGTGGAGCTTACTGCACTAGAATTAGGCACTAAATTAGCACATATCTAAGTGATTTATTGCAAATTGGTGAGGTATATATGTGGACCGATAGTGAAATTTGCATACACTGGTTATTGAAACATATACAAAATCACATATGTAAGAATCGTGTTGGTAAGATAAATGATTTAGTTCCACATTTCACTATAATCATGTTGCTACCAAGGAAAAGGAAAACCCAGCTGATATTTTGTCCAGAGGAACAACTATCCTCAAACTAAATACAGGATTATGGTTTAAAGGTCCTACCTGGCTGAGAAATAATAATGAATGGCCTAATCAAAAGGTCTATAGTAAGTCAGACATATCAGAGATATAATTATGGAACCTATATTGATCCAGATCCTGTTATGGATATAAAAAGGTTTTCCTTATTAAGCAAACTATTAAAGACTACTAAATTAGTCTTCAAATTCATAAAGAGGGATAGTTCTGATCCCTTGAAGTTTTGGGTTAGAACAATACAAAAGCAGGAATTTCATGAGGAATATCAGCTCTTAGCCTCGGCCACCCCCGTAGGAACAAATTGATCAAATCATTAGGTCTGTACCTAGATAATGAGGGCATCATAGGTGTCGAGGAAGAATTTGGAATGCTGATCTTCCCGATAAAAACCTGCAATCCCATGCTAATTCCCAAACGTCATCATCTTACTAAATTGCTTGTGGATGAATCACATGGAAACTTGTTACATGGAGGAATGGCTGACACATTAGCCTATCTCAGGAGGGAGTTTTTGGATACCACAGGATAGACAGGCAGTTAAATATTACCTCAAATCTTGTTTCAATGCAAGAGATATGAGGGAAAACTGATCACCTATCCCGGGCCCCCTGAACTCCCTATGGATCGAGTACAACTATTAAAACCATTTGAGGTAGCTGGTGTCGACTATACCGGGCAATAATAATTACAGGAGATAATGCTCCCCCCAGAAAGTATATGTCTGCTTATTCATTGCACCTCTACAAGGGCTGTTCATTTTGAAATAGCTAATGATTTAAGTGCCGAAACCTTTATTCAAGTGTTCCGGCGGTTTGTGGCTCGGCGGTCATGTCCTCGGCGATTGATTAGTGATAATGCTACTAACTTCGTAGGAGCCTCCCCCATATTGTTAAAAATATTAAATCATCCATCAGTACAAACATCTATAGAGTTAAGGAAATGCTCATGGACCTTTACTACCCCTAGAGCTCCTTGACAAAATGGTTTCACAGAGAGAATGATTGGCATAGTTAAGTCTTGTCTTAGGAAAACTCTCCACAAGACAAAGATAGGTCTAGAAGACCTGAAAACCATAGTGACTGAGATTTAGACCCATATCAATAACCGACCCTTAACCTACTTAGATGATTCATCAGTAAATATAGAAGCTCTTACTCCTCACATTTAATTTATGGGAGAAGACTGGAACCCTTTCCTTTAATAGAAACAAGGGAAGATATACAGGATCCTACAATAAATGTTCCGGCTCAACATCTCCGGAAGGTTATCACACCTTAAGTAAAATTTTAAGGTCATGGATAAGCATTGGAGTGCAGATTATTTACAGAGTCTAAGGAAAAGTTTTATGGGGCTCAACAGCCAGAAAATCAAAGTCCATTAAAGTAGGAGATATAGTAATCCTTAGGGGAGATATGCCTCGTTCGCAATGGCCTCTAGGAAAAATAGCAAATTGCATACTGATGGAAAGGGGATTGTGAGGTTAGTGGAGTTACTAGTGAGGGGACAAGTTGGGGTATTGTGTCGGGAATGAGATAGACAATGGTTTTGTATGGGTAAGATCTCAAATAAATATGTGCTTGTAGCATAAATTTCTACAAGATCCAAAACAAGTGGAGATTTATGTCACAAACACATATTTATTATTTGAGATCTTACCTATAGAAACCCATTGTCTATATCATCCCGACACAATACCCCAACTAGTCAACTAACTAGGATACTTATCGGTGGATAATAGGGTTGAATTGGGTTGTAGGCTTCTCAATACTGCAATGTCTTGTTATTCGAAGTGGTCAGCGTGATCGAGGCCGCCAGTGAAGGGCGGAGGCGGAGCCGTTATTTTGTATCGAGGCATCAAGTGGTTATCACACTAACAGACGCGGAGGTATAATCAGTGTGTCGTATTTAACACGGCCTTTGATTTAACACTTATATGTACAAAATTATCGTATGTACAAATTCTTCTCATTATAATCAGAGAAGCACAGTGAAGATGTTATTAACGGGAGGGTCCGGAGTGAACTGACTTCCCGGTGGGCGGCGGGCATCGGCCGCCTGGTGCCTACCTACGTGTCAAATCGTCGGTGGCGACAGGCACCGCTACTAATACCTTGCCACGTATACACGCAGGATAGGAGCAATATTATGACGACGACCAATAGCCAGTCGCTCCAATCAAGGCGCTAATTATGTAAGGCTCAAATGCTAAATACTAATAGGAATGTTCAATTATCCTATCCCAGTACTTATCATTTACTTAAATTACCTTAATTAATACCCATTACCATTATAACTATATATATACATCCCTACGCACTGCCTTTGATGAGCGACAATACTCCCTCACAAAGGGGGGGGGGGGAACAAAACCACCACTCTACCAATTATTGAGAGGGTGGTTGGTGGATAATTTCCACATAACTCATGAAAATATTATAAGTACAAAGAATACAAGATTAAAAAGTTTAGATTTTTGTCTATTTTGCTGTCTTTTTTTAATTCATGTATTAGTATATGCTCATCATGTATATATATACTGTTGATAAGAAATATTGTAATTTGAGATACTTGGAAGAAAAGGAATATATACCTCCTCCCACTTGATATGTAATCCAAATTTTATACCCAAAACACCGCTTTGAGTAAAATTCATACAGAGTAACCTCTGTTATCTCTCTTCCATGGGTTCAAACATTTTTATGATTTTTTTTTTTTTCAAAATGCTTGCAATATTGTTGAACACTAGGTAACCAGGATTTTCTCACAAGTTTAACTGTTTTGACCAAGTTGGAATTAACATTTTTTTCACACTTGCAAATAAATCAGTTTTCAACATTTGACGATGGCATACTGACATCAGTTCAAGTTTTCCAGTGCTTTTACTGCAAAATGAGTACTTTTAATATTTTTTCTAGATTTACCCTAATAGAGGCTTGTCTGGTACTTAAATATTCTGTATGCATTTATACTTTCAGTCATGGGATCCACGTTCAACTTTAGTATCTGGCATGTGGCATTGGGTGGCTATGATGACTTAGCAGGCGTACAGAAGTATATTAACTGGTATACAACAGTAAGTAATTTATCTATATGTTTTTTCATACATATGATTTTCCCCAAATGTACAAATGCCCAAAGCCTAGAGCAGCCATTCTTAAAACATTCACACTCTCAAATTAACCTCTTTTTTTTCCTTCTTTCTTACATAAGGCCACGAAAGTAAAGGGGTCCATTGAATGTCCATTACAGTAGCAACCCTCCCGAGTTTCGCGCTTGCTTTCTTCCGAAGGCATAACCGCTAACTCGAGGATCACGAAACTCTGGTATTGAAAACACTGAAAAAATGCTTATTTATTCCGGTGCGAGATGTAACTTATTTTACGGCTTATAAGACTCACTTTCTCCCCCACAAAATACCCTAAAAATGCCCAGAGCCCTGTCCACCCAGCAGTGAATGGGTACCGGGTGTTAGCCGGGAGTTTGTGACCCGCCTCCCGGGGTGGTGGCCTCGGCCAACACTAGAGGAGAGGAGAGGACCTACGAAGCGATACTTGATCTTGATCTTGTTCTTGATAATACAGGTGGCCTATTCTTCATAGGCCAGGCCTTTGCAATCGGCTGCTCCTGTAGAGAAAAACACAAACAAAAGGAAAAAACAAAACAAAACTACATACAAGCTATACTAAGCCTAATATAATACTATACTAAGCGGTAGAGGTCGCAAGAAGAAGAAGAAGCCTACTGAGAAAATCGGTAAATTTACTAGAAAATCTTTTTTTTTTTTTTTTTTTTTTTTTTTTTTTTCCTTAGAAATTTCTTTCCAAAATCAGGGCGAGTCTTCCAAGATGCAGCATCTTATAAGCCGTAAAATACGGCTATTCGAGGTATCGAGAGGCAGATCTGGCAACCTGGTCTAAGGCAGCGCGCATGACGTCAACGGTAGGAAGACCTGTCCTGTACGTCTCTTAAGGGAGGCGGTAGCAGAGTAGTTAGCGTCACCAAGTGGCGTTCTCGGTGACCCGAGTTCGATCCTTGATGAGGGCTGTAAAATCCACAGAAACTACCTTACACTTCTCCCTAATGATATTGCCTTATTATTCTTTATTTTTCAACCACCACTGGTAAAGCAATTTTGATGATAAAGACAGTTACCTCTATCAAACCAAACGACATTAGCATATTGTAATTTAGGTTGCTTTGCTAATGAACTTATGCATTCCTCAGATGCAACCTGTGAATTTAATGTGCTCTGTTTTCTAGTTTGTTTTACTAAGAATCAATTTTTGCCATTCCAGGAAAATTTATCCATCTTACCTTTACCAGACATTCAATTCTAGATCTTAATGTCTTACATCTAGTAGGAAAAGGGTTTGGATTTAAATGTTAGCTTCTAATATTTGTATCATCATTGTATATTGTATAAGCATTGTATGAAATAGTTAGTTTTATATTTGTATTGGTGATATCTTAGCCATTGAGTAGTGTTAAAGTGATTGCAAATGCAAGCTCTTGATTTTAGTGTTATAATATTATTTCAAATGTAATATTTAAATTTTAGTATCGGGAACGAGAAGCCATCCGACTCTGTCTGAAACACTTTCGCCAACATAACTACACAGAAGCATTTGAATCTTTAGAAAAACGAACTCGTGTCACACTTGAAGACCCAAGACTGACCCAGCTGCACAAAATGCTGGTGGAACAAGGGGACTTCGATGGTTGTGAACAACTCATTGCTGAGGCTGCAGAGGGTCAGTATATTGCCCACATTAATGATTAGCCAAGTGATACAGATCACTCATTGTGTTTTTTGTAAATCATTGTTACCATCATTATCATCGGAAACCCATCACTCACACTGACTGAGGCAGGGATTGGAACAATTTAGATCAAAATTTATAAAGCATAAGGACGGAAATATCTCATTTTTGAAGTTAGCCAAAACCAGACATACGTTGTTCCAATCCTGGAAATAACACCACATATCATGGTAAAAACTTCCAAAGTTTTTTCTGATACTCAATTCCCTAATCCAGCTTATTTGACTACATTGTTTGATGGGTCTCTCAAAAATAAGAAAACATCATCTAATTGACTTATTTGTATCATATTCTGCTACATGTATTTTTATACCTAATAGGATTCGTGGAGGATATGGGTAGTAGGATTCAGTGGAGGAAAATAAGCATTGCCTATTTAATGGTGTCCCATATACAAATCCCTGCCTACGCATCATGTTGGGTTCTACTTACCATTATGTTTGCACAATTGTTAACAGTTTGTATCAGTTGAGAGCCGAAAGAAGTGTGTGGAAATAAACACAGCTAGCTAGAGAGTGTAGACTAGAAGATACTTAAGTTGTTTGGTCCATAGAGAAAGAATTGGGGCAGAGAAAGTGATTAAAGGATTATGCATACAGATCCAAAGTAGATGAAAGGCTGAGGGAAAAAGATGGTGTTGTTGAGGGTGTCAAGGTGTAGAGGTTTATACATTGAGGAGGGCCGGAGGGGAAAAGCCTTGTGTGAAGCAGAAATTTGGGGATAGAGGGGATGATCCACCATATTGTAAATTTGAAGGACTGGTTGGGGCCTGGGTGAGCTGGTCTTCAGGTTTACAATTTTACTGTAAAACTACTGCAATGAATAATTTTAATGAGGCTAAGCATCAGTATCATTTTATGAATATTGTTTTAAATTTCATGTACAAAAAATCATATACTCTTGCAGAGGGACTCTTCCAACAGTACATTAGACAGCAAGAATACAAACCTCAATGGACCCTATTATTCCTAATCCTGGAGGGTCCTCGGGTCCTCCCCCTCGACCTGGTATGCGAGGTGGCCACCAGATGTGTATTGACACCAATACTCAGGTGTGTAGTAAATATTACCTTGTCATTAGGCAGAGGCTATTTAGACGGGTCAATAATCGTTGAACCCCAAAAATTTGATTCAAAATGTTTTTCAACGGATTCTATTACATCTCTATACTTCTCGATTCTATTACTTCAATCCTGCCTGCACCACCACGGGCGAGAGCCACCCATCACAGCCCTCAAGTGAACCTCCAGAGCCTACCATCCGAGCCCTGGGTCACTGCCTACAGGCGCTATAGGCACAAATGTGTAAAAAAAGAGGAAAAAAAGAACTTCTGAAAATGCTTAAAGTAATCGTCCAGACCCATTTTTTCTTTGCATAATTATGTTGAATGTTCATTCAAAATACCTAATCCACAAAAAAATTAATTTCCACGCCTTATTTCCCTAGAAACATGACTTTTGTAAAAAGCGCGGGAAAAAACAGCAGCCCCATTCCAGCCGTGGCGGGAAACTTGCTGGCGACGTCACACGAGTGAGCCTCCCAGCCCGGCCCTATACAAATACACGGAGACTCGGAGAAAAATGTAGTACTTGGGGAATTTTGGGTGTTTCTGATATATTTTTTTTGCGATGTGGCATATACTTGCATCCTTCATGGATACAGCAAGAAAGCTGTGCCTTTGCAGAGAGCTTAGCACCCATTTCTGACCTATTTGACCATGATAATGTCTGTGCAGCGCCTGGCAGTGGCGGGTGAGAGGAGCGCGGCTAGACAATGTGCTTCACACCGCGCTCCTCTCACCCGCCACTGTCAGGCGCTGCACAGACATTATCATGGTCAAATAGGTCGGAAATGGGTGCTAAGCTCTCTGCAAAGGCACAGCTTTCTTGCTGTACCCATGAAGGATGCAAGTATATGCCATATCGCAAAAAAAAATTATCAGAAACACCCAAAATTCCCCAAGTACTACATTTTTCTCCATGTCTCCGTGTATAAGTATCAGGCAGGGCTGGGAGGCTCACTCGTGTGACGTTGCCGAGCCGTGGTGCGTCGTCTGCTGTCCGCCAGTTGTGTTTTGAGAGCTCGGGGAATTTACAGATTTTGAATGCGGATCATTTAAAAACGGGTGACTGGATGCAAAAAGTGACAACATATTGTTGATATACTCGATCATGGCTATATTTTGACTGCATTAAATCAGGAATGATGAAATGGTCTGGACGATTACTTTAATAACATACTAAAAATCTAGTGAAATCCTGCTTCCAGAAATATATCGTCTTCAAGATGGCGTCCGACATGGCTAGTGGGAGTTTACGGTGGCTGTATCTCAATGGGTATTCAACCTAGAAAGGTGGTTTTGGTGCCTCACCCTAGGTTTTAGGGGTCAAGGAGTTCAACAAAAGGGGTTAAAATGTCATTGGTAGATTATTTATATAAAAAATAATAATGCATTGTCTATAACTTTAACATCAGGTAAGAGTAGGAAATATGGCTTTAATTGGATTCTAAGCAAAAAAACGTTTGCCTGGGTTGCCCCAGTTCAGGTGAACTCATCATCATCTTCTGACTCCTCTGGAAGAATACTATTGTGTGGATTGTTGCATTCTTCTAGCTGGCACAGTCCACAGACAGTAGTGCATGGCAGTCCTTGTCTTCTACACGAACATCGGACTGTCTTACAAGCAGTTGAACAGTTGCAGTGAATGACTTTCAAGAGACTGCCTGGAGCAGCATTCATTCTTGACATGAGTGGGAAAAACTGATATTTTGTAGACTCCATCCCCAGTTTATGACATCCATACCCACTTCGTTTCCCATCCAATCCATGATCTGATAGTATGCCCTGCGAGAGTGGAGTTTGGTAGCGGATTCAGTCGGAGGCAGACGTTCAGGCGTTATAAACGATGAAGCAGAGGCAACCTTCCTGCTGAAGGCATTATATCGCATTGTAGCAAGATAGTCTGTGCATTTACCACCAAAGAGGATAGCCATTACTTGGCAACCAAGGTCATCGATCACCTCTGTGGTCTGATTTGGGGTGGTGAATGCCTTGGCACAAAACTGAAGGACAGTTTTTCCTCTTGAAGCTTAAGGAAAGCAGTCTTTTTGCTGATACCGAAAATCCGAGAGGTCGTGTCACATCCAGTAATGGCATGGATGAAAAATCAACTGACAACATACGTCTTGCCCAAGGATTTGTTTAAGAAGGGTGATGTCATAAACTTTACAACTGCCATCCTCTTTTGACATGTCAGATCTGAAATATAGACCCTAACTATCCCCATGTGCATAGTGAAGAAGTAAACAAGTAGATCAGTATCTTCTCCAATCAACGTAGTGGTGTGACGAAGAGACATCTCGACTGCAGCCTTTACTATGTCGACATCAGCGTCACCAAGTGCGTTGATCACAGTACAACCACGTTCTCTTAGTTCATCACTTATCATGCATATCACTCTCTGTTTATTAACATCTACTGACAGGAACTCCACCTTCTTACCAGAGAATATTGTCTCAGCAGTGAAGCTGATAACAGGATTAATATTGTGCCTCCTTCTCTGATGTGTGTTATCCTTAATGGTCGGCCCTCCATCATAGCCATCAAAGACAACAGTCGAACCTGAACCTTAATGCCGGATGAAGAAATCAGCATATGATTGTGCTATTTTACCCAAGCTTTCTCCATGCTGCCATGGTATTTGGTGAAGGAGAGAACCACCATCAAGGACATAGTGCTCTGTTTTTGGTTCTGACTGTAGGATTGCACCTCCTGGTTCCTCAGTTATTGTATGCACTAATTGTGGCTTATTAGCTTTTCGTAAAATGTTTGGGGCTTCAAAAAGGGCAGGAGGGAAAGGGCTGAGCTCGTAACACATAACGTCTTCCAGTGATTTGAGAAACTACCATGAAACGTTGAAAAAGAAGGGTAGAGTCAATGGTTCGATCAGGAGCAACCTTGATAGCAGATTTCGGTCCAAGTGTTATGGCTTTATCCTCCCTAGTGAACGAGAATTTGAAGGCAGGCTGTCCGATCATTTTCTACATTATCTTGCATCCAACAGATTCGTATTCATGCACATTCACGCCTTCCTCAGTCACAACACCAGTGACAATATTTCTCAATGAAGTATGGTGAAAAAGGTGAATATATGGAAAGTTTTGAACTTATCTCCTGCAAATCAGCAGCATCCCTTTTAGAACATAAGAAAATAAGGAAGCTACAAGAGGCCGTGAGACCTACACGAGGTAGTACCTTTTTTATCCTTGCCTCTGTCAAATCCTTGTGCTGTTCAGATGTCATGTATGACAGGTTTGTGAACTCTTGCATTGTAATGTTGTACTTCTGTTCGGCATATCGAACAGAGCTGATCACTGTTGGGTACATTCATATTTAACCTGTCAGAAAGAAGAAAAAGAGAAATCAGTGATTGTATTTTCTTTGCAAAAATGCAAAGACATGGCAAAATACATTAAAATAAAATTATATTTGCTTCCCGGTGCCACATACTTCACCAATGACAATTTAACCCCTGGGGCATTCCAGGACAAGTGGTCCAAGAAAAATGAGATTTAACAACACACCGTCTCGGATTTGCATGAAAATTGGCTCCCAGGGTGCTTTTGGCCAAAAAAACCGATTCTGCAAATTTCAGCTCTCTATCTCTTATAATTCAAAAGTTATGGCCTCGTGAAATTTCGAAAAAATGTCAAAATGTCCTTTACCTTAACATTTTTGAAAGGTCATAGCTTCCTTATTATAAGACCTAGAACAAAATGTTTTACATGTTTTTTGCTCAGAATAAGCCAGGGAATCTTCCTAGACTTACAGAATTTTAGTAATTCAATTTGGAAAGGAAATATAAGAGTTGACCTCCTTGACCTTGACCTTTGACCTTTAAGCCCCCACCTGACAAAAAAATTTATTTATGCAAAAAATGAAGATTGACCACTTGACTATGGGTTGCAACAATAATATTTACTAATATTAATTGGGATAAGGGATATATTTCAAGTCAAACAGGTGTATTCAACAAATAAATGCAAAAAATGTCAACAGTTTGGAAGATTTTCACAAGTTCAATTGTGTTGTTAGCACGCTGACAGGCAGCGATGCTCAGCAGTAGTCATTTCGTCTT
The DNA here is from genome assembly GCA_016584305.1 of Chionoecetes opilio. Taxonomy (NCBI): domain Eukaryota; kingdom Metazoa; phylum Arthropoda; class Malacostraca; order Decapoda; family Majidae; genus Chionoecetes; species Chionoecetes opilio. The sequence goes on from JACEEZ010008024.1 coordinate 271,118, forward strand.
CTCTGAAACAATATCTAATTCTCCTCCCTGCTTGCAACTTTGGATTAGACATAACTAGAAGAATGTCACCCCAGGCAGCCACAATCTGTCCACTTTTGATGGAAAAGCATGGGATCCAGACTTTCCTTGGGGCCGAGAAATGAAAAATAATCACAGCAATCTTTCCAAAAAATCAAATCCCAGACAAGTCTTCTTTCAAC
>JACEEZ010008026.1:5000-7500 GCA_016584305.1 Chionoecetes opilio
GTCTCTCTCTCACTCTGTCTGTCAATCTGTGTCTGTCTCTCTATCTCTCTTACTCTGTCACTCTCTGTCTCTCTCTGTCTCTCTCTCTCTCTCTCTCTCTCTCTCTCTCTCTCTCTCTCTCTCTCTCTCTCTCTCTCTCTCTCTCTCTCTCTCTCTCTCTCCTCCCCCTCTCTCCCTCTCTCTCCTATGTCTGGTACAGGAGCAGCATATGAATACATTTGCATTTATATGACATTTAAATGGAGACAATTACGTATTTTTACACAGAACTCCACAAGGATAGGATGCTTAATGCCTACCCATATTATATACATCTCGTATTCATGAAAAAAAACGTATATACTAAAAATTAAACCATTAAAACATCAGAGACAATGAGACAAACCTGAACACACAATTTTTATTTATACATACATCGACATAATTATTTTTGACATTATAAACTTTTTCAACCCAATTTTTTCGACTTTTTTATACTTTTCGTCAACTTTATATTTCATCATGTCTACGTATAGAGATTTTTTTTTTATTTTTTTTTTTATCAACATTCATATAATTATTTTTGACACCGTTTACTTTTTCTACTTTTTTTTCAGGTTCTTTATACTTTTTCGTCAAGTTTTAATCTTTATATTTTCCTGTTTTTTATATATAGTTTAATCATCTTTTCCTTAACTTGCCTATTTGTCTGTCTATCTCTGTGTGACTGTCTGTGTATCTGTCTGTCTGTCTGTCTGTCTGTCTGTCTTACGTAGCCTCAAAATAAATGATAAAATGGTACAGAATCTTTCACCTTTGGGAGACGAAGATGTAAAATGACTTGAAAATCCTGGAACGAACGAAGAAAATGCTGGTGTAGGAGGAGGAGTAGGATTACATAGGATTACATAGGATTACATAGGAATAACAGACACCAGGAGACCTATTGTTCCATAGCGAGGGTATCTGCTGAACTACATACTACTAACTATCAACTACTTGTAAGAAAACAGTTGGAAAATGATACCATGTCCCTAAAAAGGATAGAAACATGGAAGTTTCGTAGTGCAGAATGATAGGATATGAAAAATACAAACTACAACTACCACTACCACTACAACTAATCGATACGGGGGACTAGAAACGAATTCGCACTATCAATACCCATTTACTTTACAGTGCGCGTCAAGTCTGTTTTTGAATGTAGTTATTGTGCTGGCTCCGACAACATTTGCTGGTAACTTGTTCCATCGTTCAACGACTCCAACATTGAAATAATTTTTACGGAGATCGGTGATGCAACGTTGACCGTTTAGTTTTAAACCATTATTTCTTGTTGTCACTTGAGTTGAAAGCTCGAATAGGTTCTCTTGATTAATGACATCAAAACCTTTTAGGATCTTAAAGGTTTCTATCAAGTCCCCACGGATTCTACGATCCTTTAAGGAAAACATATTAAGTTTCCACAGTCTCTCTTCATAAGATGAATTTCGCAAAGATGGAATTTGTTTGGTTGCTCTTCTTTGCACTGATTCCAATTTGGCTTGATCTTTTACGAAACAGGGCGACCAGAATTGAACGGCATATTCCAAGTGCGGCCTAACCAAGGACGTGTATAATTGTGTCATTACTTTCGGAGTTTTATGTTCAAAGTTACGTTTAATAAAGCCCAACATCATATTTGCCTTTTTACTGGCATCTAGGCAATGCGGACTGGTTTTCAGATCATTACTGATGATGACACCTAAATCCTTTTCCTGCTGTACTTCAGTTAACGATTTATTTTGCATTTGATAGTTATATTTGAGGTTATCGTTGCCTATATGCATTACTTTACATTTATCGGAATTGAATTTTAATAGCCATTTATTACTCCAATCTGATAGTTTGTCGAGATCACTTTGTATGAGTTCGCAGTTTTCTCTAGTATATGCTTTACCGCCTAATTTGGTGTCATCTGCAAATTTCGATATTTTAGATACAAGTCCGCAGTCCAGATCGTTGATATATATCAGAAAAAGAGTAGGACCCAAGACCGAGCCCTGAGGCACCCCACTAGTAACATCTAACCAATCAGATGCCGCGCCATTTATTACTACCCGTTGTTTACGATTTGAAAGCCAATCGCCAATCCATGAACATAATTGCTCTCCTAAGCCATGTGCCCTTAGCTTGGTCAGCAGTCGCTTATGGGGAACTGTATCGAAGGCTTTGGGGAACTGGGAAATAGGAGGAAGAGGAGGAGGAGGAGGAAGAGGAGGAGGAGGGGGAGGAGGAAGAGGAGGAGGAGGAGGAGGAAGAGGAGGAGGAAGAGGAGGAGGAGGAAGAGGAGGAGGAGGAGGAGGAGGAGGAGGAGGAGGAGGAGGAGGAGGAGGAGGAGGAGGAGGAAGGGAAAATATATATGGATGTAGGATTGTGAATGGAAGCAATTTGTCTTATAGAATGCGAGGCTTTGGTAGTAGAACAGAATCTTAAGAGTGTGAAGTGATCTGGAATGAAGTATTGAGTGTGTGTGTGTGTG
>JACEEZ010008026.1:20000-22500 GCA_016584305.1 Chionoecetes opilio
AAATTTCTATATATATAATTGAATTTTGCGTAAAAACTAGTTAACCTGAAATCTATATCTTCCTCATCACTCAGAGTTTTCTGGATACAGCAACCTAAATACTTGTAATTATCCACCAGTGCTATTCTATCTCCACACAGATCAATAACATTGCTCTCATTTTTCCTTCTATCCTTTGAAAATATACAGCATTTCGTCTTTACTTGATTAATTAATAAATTCAATGTTTCTAACTTTTCCTTAATCTCAGCATATAATATACCTAAAGTCTCTGAAGTATCTGCAAGAACAATTAAATCATCAGCATAAGCCATTCAATTGACTCTCATAAATCCATATTTACAACCAATGTCCTTTAAAGATATAGAAGTTATAATTTCATCAATATAAAGTTTGAAAAGAAATGGCGACAATATGCCTCCTTGCCTGACACCTTGATTAATATAACAGTAATTACCGGTAGATTTTCCCCATCTTACTCTAGCTGACTGATTTCTCAAATAATGCATTAAAAGTAACACAAGGTCAGGTGAAATATCTCTATCTAATAATATTTTTCCCAGCTTACAGTGATTCAGTCTATCAAATGCCTTAGAAAGATCGATAAAAGCTGCAAACATCTTGCCCTTCCCTGCAGTATATTTATTTACAATGTCTTTGACTAGCATTACTGCATCTGTTGTTGATGTTTGTTTTTTAAAGCCAAATTGTCTGGGGTTAAAATAATTTTTTTCTCGTAAAGTATTTAACACATGCATTTCTATAATCTTGAGAAGGCAAGATGACTGCATCACAGGTCTGTAATTTGACGATGAAGAAATATTGCTTTTTTGGTCTTTATGAATGGGATTAATATCCCCCTTTAGCAGGCCAAATGGAAGAAAACAATGATCAAAACAAACATTAAGAAAAATAGACAATAAACTAAAAAAATGATAATTTGCTCTTTTCAGAAATTGTGAGTGAATCCCATCACGTCCAATTCCATTATTTATATTTTGTATGAGATCTTTCAGTGTAAATTTTGATATTTTCAATCCATGCTTTCTACTTGTTACCCATTTTTCCTTAATAGTTTGTATAATTGTATCAGTAGTAGTAGTAGTAGTAGTAGTAGTAGTAGCAGTAGTAGTAGTAGTAGTAGTGATGGGCAATGCTCTATCAAAACGTAGAATGGTGAAAGTGTGTAAAGGAGTGTGAAGTGTAATGTCTAAGAGGATTACATACACTTACTTTAACTATGTCCTCATGTCTACCACCACCACTTCAACCACTACCACTACCACTACAACCACTATCACTACCTCAACCACTACCACCACCACCACTGCCATGCAAGCTCAAAGGCCAAGTGACATATTTTGAACACAAGGATTCCTGGAAGACTGACACGAGACTCCATGACGCTAGTATAGTTTAAGGGAAACAATTTAATCAAAGACTGGATGTTGTAAAGGAACTATAACACTATAGGCTCCTTTGTAAATAGTTAATAGCACTTTATAAATAGTTAATAGTCCCTTATAAAACTATAGTCTCCTTTATAAATAGTGAATAGTCCTTTATAAATAGTTAATAGTCCTTTGTAAATAGTTAATAGTCCTTTGTAAATAGTTAATAGTCCTTTATAAATAGTTAATAGTCCTTTGTAAATAGGTAAGTCCTTTAAAATAGTTAATGGTCCTTTATAAATAGTTAATAGTCCTTTATAAACAGTTAATAGTCCTTTATAAATAATTAATAGTCCTTTATAAATAATTAATAGTCCTTTATAAATAATTAATAGTCCTTTATAAATAATAAAGTCCTTAAAATAATATATCTTTAAATAAGTATAGTCCTTATAGATAATATAGTCCTGTACTAATATAATAGTCTTAAAATAATTAATATCCTTTAAATAATTAATAGTCCTTTATAAATAATTAATAGTCCTTTATAAATAATTAATAGTCCTTTATAAATAATTAATAGTCCTTTATAAATAATTAATAGTCCTTTATAAATAATTAATAGTCCTTTATAAATAATTAATAGTCCTTTAGTAAATATTAATAGTCCTTTATAAATAGTTAATAGTCCTTTATAAATAATTAATAGTCCTTTATAAATAATTAATAGTCCTTTATAAATAATTAATAGTCCTTTATAAATAATTAATAGTCCTTTATAAATAATTAATAGTCCTTTATAAATAATTAATAGTCCTTTATAAATAGTTAATAGTCCTTTATAAAACTATAGTCTCCTTTATAAATAGTTAATAGTCCTTTATAAATAGTTAATAGTTCTTTATAAAACTCTGGTCCCCTTTACTATAGTCTTCATATATACACATTAATTTAATTATCCCAAAGGCTGGGTGTTGAAAAGGAATCTCGTCTCCATATTAACCCCTTCACGCCCAGATCTTTCCTTTGCTATAAAAAATCGTCTGTTGTCGATCCATAAAATTAAGACAAGTAACTGAATATACCAAATTAGCTAGTCGACAAGGATA
>JACEEZ010008026.1:27500-35000 GCA_016584305.1 Chionoecetes opilio
TTTACCGTCTATTTAACTTACGAGAAATACTCAATTTTTTACCGTCTATTTAACCTACAAGAAATACTCAATTTTTTACCGTCTATTTAACTTACAAGAAATACTCAATTTTTTACCGTCTATTTAACTTGCCAGAAATACTCCATTTTTTACCGTCTATTTAACTTACAAGAAATACTCCATTTTTTACCGTCTATTTAACAAACCAGAAATACTCAATTTTTTACCGTCTATTTAACTTACAAGAAATACTAAATTTTTTACCGTCTATTTAACTTACCAGAAATACTCAATTTTTTACCGTCTATTTAACTTACAAGAAATACTCCAGTTTTTACCGTCTATTTAACTTACAAGAAATACTCAATTTTTTACCGTCTATTTAACTTACAAGAAATACTCAAATTTTTACCGTCTATTTAACTTACAAGAAATACTAAATTTTTTACCGTCTATTTAACTTACAAGAAATACTCAATTTTTTACCGTCTATTTAACTTACAAGAAATACTCAAATTTTTACCGTCTATTTAACTTACGAGAAATACTTAATTTTTTACCGTCTATTTAACTTACAAGAAATACTCACTTTTTTACCGTCTATTTAACTTACGAGAAATACTCAATTTTTTACCGTCTATTTAACCTACAAGAAATACTCAATTTTTTACCGTCTATTTAACTTACAAGAAATACTCATTTTTTTACCGTCTATTTAACTTATAAGAAATACTCCAGTTTTTACCGTCTATTTAACTTACAAGAAATACTCCATTTTTTACCGTCTATTTAACTTACAAGAGATACTCCATTTTTTACCGTCTATTTAACTTACAAGAAATACTCCATTTTTTACCGTCTATTTAACTTACAAGAAATACTCCATTTTTTACCGTCTATTTAACTTACAAGAAATACTCCATTTTTTACCGTCTATTTAACTTACGAGAAATACTCAATTTTTTACCGTCTATTTAACTTACGAGAAATAGCCAATTTTTTACCGTCTATTTAACTTACAAGAAATACTCAATTTTTTACCGTCTATTTAACTTACCAGAAATACTCAATTTTTTACCGTCTATTTAACTTACGAGAAATAGCCATCAATATACTTGCTATTAATCTACATCCAATTTTTTCTTTCCCTGGTTTCTGGCTATAATGCGAGAGTCACCACCACTTATCCAATCATTGCTAATCGTCGCTAAGGCTAATCAGGTGACGTCTGAATCCAATCAAGTGAATCCGCTGAAACTTCCACGCCAGTAAGAATAATTAGCTACAAGATTAATAGGATTTCGCTGAGCTAGTCTTAATTGCATAATTAGCACACACACACACACACACACACACACACACACACACACACACACACACACACACACACACACACACACACACACACACACACACACACGTACAAGAGGTCACATTAATTTCCCTTTTTTTCCTTATTTTCTTTATTTTTTCCTCCTCACTCCAGAGTCCAGAGATTCTTAAGTTTCTTCTTCCTCCTCCTCCTCCTCCTCCTCCTCCTCCTCCTCCTCCTCCTCCTCCTCCTCCTCCTAAGTCGCTTCCTCATTCCCTTCCTTCTTTTTCTTCCTTATTTTCTTTAGCTTTTTCATCCTCCATTTTCACTTTTTCCTCTTCCACCACCTCCTCCTTCGCTTCCTAATTCCTTCCTTCACTATCCTTTATCTTCCTTTTCTTCCTCTATCGCTCTCTAATTCCTTCCTTCACTATTCTTCATCTTCCTTTTCCTCCTCCTTCCCTTCCTTCACTCTCCTTCATCTTCCTTTTCCTCCTCCTTCGCTTCCTCATTCTCATCGTAATTCTTTTTTTAACTATTTCTAATCTTCCTTTTCTTACTCATTCCCTTCCTCATTCCATTCCTTATTCATTCCTTCACCTTCCTTCATCTCCTTTTCTTCCTCCTCCCTTCCTCCTTCCAGTCCTTATTCCTTCCTGCTATCTTCTCCATCTATTCCTCTCCCCTGTCACCCCATCACCCAACACGTAACAGACATAAAAGATTCCAGAATATTTAAGCAACCTTCACTAACTTCGCCCTTTCGCTTTCTTTCTCTCCTCTATAACCTTAACTTTCCATCTCAAGTCCCAAAGAAGAGAGAAAAAATACGTAACGTTATATGCCAATACCTGTAAAATACGCGTACTGTAGTCATGTAGTTTTCTTATAGATTCATAATTTCATTTACTTGGTTTTTCTTCGGTATGAATTTTGACTTTTTTTTGTTTTTTTTAAGGCGGTGGTAGTGAATTTTTTTTAGTAATATTTTGAAAGACGGAAGGAAAGTAGGAAGGAAGGAAGAAACGAAGGAAAGAAAGAAGGATAAATGACTCTCTCTCTCTCTCTCTCTCTCTCTCTCTCTCTCTCTCTCTCTCTCTCTCTCTCTCTCTCTCTCTCTCTCTCTCTCTCTCTCTCTCTCTCTCTCTCTCTCTCTCTCTCTCTCTCTCTCTCTCTCTCTCTCTCTCTAACACACACATCAACAGGCTTCCATACTTCAATACCGTCAGCTAAATCTCGTGCGTCCTCGCTTCACAATTACATCACTTTCACCGTTCCAGAGTACTTTCCGAGTAACGCGGTTGGTTTCTCATTTCCAATAACGCGGATCTCGTTTTAATGGCTTCCAGGGAGATGGTGGCTTCCTCATGTACCTACACACTTAAATATGTAAACTGTATACTTGTAGTGTTTATTTTGGTGAATGTAGCGAATGTGTGGACTGGTTTTTATGCAGGTGGTAAACTGTATGTGTCTGGTGGGTATATGCACGATGCCAGGTTTGTTAGTCTGGGATTTAAGGTTTAAGAGACCTACTCTGCTATTCTTACTGATGTTGTTATTGCTATAATTGTTGATATTTCGCCTCCTCTATCTCTAATTACTACTATTATCCCTACTACTACTACTACTACTACTACTACTACTACTACTACTACTACTACTACTACTACCACTACTACTACTACTACTACTGCTGCTACTACTACTACTACTACTACTACTACTACTACTACTACTACTACTACTACTACTACTATTGCTGTTCTTGTTACTACTATTACTACTATTACCTCTCAGTACTCACTACAACTACCACTACTACTCATACAACCACTAATTCCACTACTACTATAACTTTTTATCACTACTACCACTACTACTGCTACTACCACTACTGCTGCAACTGTTACTACTAATACTACTATCATCTCTACCATTACTCCTACTACTACAACAATCACTCCTACTCCTGAAACCACCACCACTACCAATAACACCACTGCTATTATCACTACTACTTCTACAGCCACTACCACTACCACTACTTCTACTACTACTACTCCTAAAACCACACTACTACTAACATCTCTGCTATTATCACTCCTACTTCTACAGCCACTACTACTACCACTACTACTACTACAAAGATGAGCTCCTATCCTATCCCCTATTTCCCAGAGTAATTCTAGTCCTTCCCACAAGGGTGTCGTTGGGGCTTGAGGCATGGGTTCTACGATCTACGTGCCTCGCTTCACCTCACACTCTTATAGCGGTCAGGGAATTGTATCTGCAGTACAGGGAGGCAACTTAAATGAGAGGTAATTGGCTGGGTGAACGTGGCCTATTGTGGAAAGAACTTTGAACTTGCGTGTGGTGTTTTAACCCCTTGAGGCCCAGAACGTAATTTCCATTGTAATTGGGTACCATTAGATGATTTTTAGTGAATATAAGCAATGTTTTTATAGATATGACCTGTTTAGTATCCTTGTCAAGTAACTAATTTGGTATATTCAGTTACTTTTCGTGATTTAATGGCTAACAACAGACGATTTTATATAGCAAAGGAAAGATCTGGGCGTGAAGGGGCTAAAAAAGAGGCAATTGGCTGGGTGAACGTGCCCTTATGTGGAAAGAACCTTAAACTTGCGTGTGGTGTTTTAAAATTGTGTGTGGTGTCGTAAAATTACGTGTGGTGTTTTAAAATTGTGTGTGGTGTTTTAAAATTACGTGTGGTGTTTTTAAATTGTGTGTGGTGTCTTAAAATTACGTGCAGAGACCTAAAATTACATTTTTAATATCATAAAATAGTTTTATTCAGTAACTAGTAATTTCATGAAACAGTAATACCTAAAGCCAATCAAATGGTACATATACTAGCACAATAACCTTTAAGAGCGATAACTTATGACAGCCTACTATCCATTTCAGACCCCATGAGGCATCGTTTTTCGCAAATATCTTCTCAACAAACAGTCGGATCAAAAAGACAGTTTGGCACAGCTTGTCTGACACCGTCTCCTAATTTATGGCAGTAGAGTGCATTGCCAAGTGTGTTTAATGAAGGAGTTTACTCTTGGCTTTTACAGCGAAGCTGGCAAGAGCCGGGTATACATTCGGACAGGGAAGGTTTGAGGTGACGTACTTGTGACGTGTATCAAGCCACGCCCTCATCCTCCCCTCCCGGCTTCCCCATCCTCCCTCCTTACCTTCCTCCCCCCCCCGTATTCCCACCTTCCCCCTCACTCTCCCATTTACCTATCCTCTCTCTCTCTCCTCTCTCTCTCTCCTCTCTCTCTTCTCTCTCTCTTCTCTCTCTCTCTCTCTCTCTCTCTCTCTCTCTCTCTCTCTCTCTCTCTCTCTCTCTCTCTCTCTCTCTCTCTCGTCCACTTGCGTTGTACATGAGATATGACTCCATGCACATATTACTTGTCTATAATGGCAGATAACCCGAAAGTATACGCTAAGTATGGTAGGGTGTGTATGCGCACGACAGTAATACCTGTTCCAGCGTAATTGGTTGTTGCTTAAGTGCTGTCCGAGTTTTGTTGGGTAATTATACAACCATTGAAAGTTGTTTCGTTGTTCCTCTTTCGTTCTTACTCTGCTCTTGAATCCCCGCTCCATTTCCACCCTTATTCTTTTCCGACTCCAAACCGATGTCTTATAAATGATCAAGCCACAGCTACCTCATCCCATCCTACGCACAACGTGCCCTTTCCCAACGTGGGAAAGAGGCTCATATACAACTTTAAATGGTTGTATAATTACCCAACAAAACTCGGACAGCAACAGCCAATTATGCTGGAACAGGTCGCATACACACCCTACCATACTTAGCATATACTTTCGGGCTATCTGCCATTATGGACAAGTAATATGTGCATGAAGTCATATCTCATGTACAACGCAAGTGGCCGAGAGAGAGAGAGAGAGAGAGAGAGAGAGAGAGAGAGAGAGAGAGAGAGAGAGAGAGAGAGAGAGAGAGAGGAGAGAGAGAGAGAGAGAGAGAGAGAGAGAGAGAGAGAAGAAGAGAGAGAGAGAGAGAGATAGGTAAAGGGAGAGTGAGGGGGAAGGTGGGAGTACGGGGGGGGAGGTAAGCAAGGAGGGAGGGAGGGGAAGCTGGGAGGGCATGATGAGGGCGTGGCTTGATACACGTCACAAGTACGTCACCTCAAACCTTCCCTGTCCGAATGTATACCCGGCTCTTGCCAGCTTCGCCGTAAAAGCCAAGAGTAAACTCCTTCATTAAACACACTTGGCAATGCACTCTACTGCCATAAATTAGGGGACGGTGTCAGCCAAGCTGTGCCAAACTGTCATTTTGATCTGACTGTTTGTTGAGAAGATATTTGCGAAAAACGATGCCTCATGGGGTCTGAAATGGATATTAGCTGTTCCTATGACCTGCTATAGACAATAAGACCTAAGGGAAAAACTACCTGGATTTGCGCTCTTATGGCACCTGTAGCTAAGAGTAAAAATCGAGTGACAGTTTTGTGGCTACGAGTTTATTAGCGATGGGTTTATTGAGTCATGTGTGTTGACCCTTCCCCTGAGGCATACTAATTGTTACTGTGACCTGTTGACCTGTTGTGACCTGTTGTGACCCGTTGTGACCCGTTGTGACCCGTTGTAACCTGTTGTGACCTGTTGTGACCCTGTTGTGAACTGGTGTGACCCTGTTGTGACCTGTTGGGACCTGTTGGGACCGTCTGGGACCCTTTGGGACCTGTGTGTGTATGCCTGGCTGCTTTATACACGGGGGGGAAACTTTTTGCTATGGATGATGTGTTGATTATGGTTTCCTGTTGTTTAATTAAGAGACCTGGGTAGTGTGTGTGGCTAGTGGTGGTGATGATGGTGATGATGGTGATGATGATGATGATGGTGATGATGGTGGTGATGATGATGATGATAAAAATGATGAGTTTTGATATTAATACAAACCCAATAATAGTAATAATGATAATAGTATAAGAGAAATAACAGTAATGATGGTAGTAATAAATAATAATGATGATTTAAGTGATGATAATAATAATAACAATGATAAATGATGATAATAATAATAATAATGATGTATAGATGCAAATTTTCCTATCTATCTAAGTACACACACACACACACACACACCACACACACACACACACACACACACGCGCGCGCACACACACACACACACACACATACACACACACACACAACACACACACACACACACACACACACACACACAAAGGGTCAAAAATATATACAGAAAATCTTCGGAAAATCTGTTGTAGATGAAGGAGAATATTGCGGAAGGTAAACACTGATGTCTTCCTTCATGTGAGGAGGAGGAGGAGAGGAGGAGGAGGAGGAGGAGGGAGGAGGAGGAGGAGGAGGAGGAGGAGGAGGAGGAGGAGGAGGAGGAGGAGGAGGAGAGGAGAGGAGGAGGAGGGCTTAGAACCAAAGAGGAGACAAAGATGCTATGAGGAGGAGGAATAGGAGGAGGAATAGGAGGAGGAAGAAAGGAGGAGGAGGAATAGGAGGAGGAAGAAAGGATGAGGAGATAGGAATGAAGAAAAAAGATGTGGGATGGAATGACTCAGACAGGGAATGACGCAGAAATATGATGAGAAATGTAACAGAATCAGAGGAAAAGGAGACGAAAAAGAAATAAGAGGAAGAAAGGAATAAAGAAGAATGAAGTAGAGAGAGAGAGAGAGAGAGAGAGAGAGAGAGAGAGAGAGAGAGAGAGAGAGAGAGAGAGAGAGAGAGAGAGAGAGAGCGAGAGTCAGTTTTTTTTATGAATTTCCATCTTTAACTTTAATTTCAACTTTTTGTTCTTATTTCCTCAATTTGTACAGATTTTCAAAGAAGTTTCGTCATTTCCAATTATTATTTTCTCACTTATAATTACTTCGACCAACACACAGCCTCGTTTTTTCTATAATCTCTCTCTCTTCTCTCTCTCTCTCTCTCTCTCTCTCCTCTCTCTCTCTCTCTCTCTCTCCTCTCTCTCTCTCTCTCTCCCTTGGTATTTGGGTCAAGTCCCTTCCTCCTCTCTCTCTCCTCTCTTTTTTTTTTCTCTCTCTCTCTCTCCTCTCTCTCACCAAAATTGAGAGTTTCGGGTCATTAGTAGTTTTCCCTTCCTCCTCTCCTCCCCCTCCCCCCCCTCTCCCCCTCCTGGGGGAAAAAAAAAA